>JAULKK010133469.1:0-16991 GCA_032355705.1 Rubia peregrina | reverse complement strand
GCAATATTCCACAAAAATATAACAAAAGAGATGTTAAATGCTTCGAAAAATACATGCATTTGACTCTCATCATTTTCCCATTTGGATCTTGAACTCTTTTTTTCTTTTGTTGTTTTAGGTGTTTTGGAAACTTTTTGTAGTTTTTGTGGGATGTGTTTTTGAATAAATTGGTGGGGTAATTTTTTTTCTATTATCTTTTGTAGTACGAAGTCCAACTTTAGGGCATTTTGTGCTATATCATTTTTTTAAAATGAAAAAAATATATACCCGGCTAAGTTGGAAACTCAAAAGGGCAACTTATGCAAAAATGGAGTGAAAGCCTAGATAGGTCAAAATCCTAGGTTAAAATGAGAGGCTAGGCCCTGCTAGGTTGGAATACCTAGTAAAAAATGAGAGGTTGTGTGGAAAAGGTGAGAAGTGAGCTCAACGTGTGTGAAAGTTAGGATGAAAACCGGAAAGGGCTCCGAGGAAAAATGAGAGAGATTGAGAGAAATTGGAAATGAAGCTTGAACATCTTTGGTAGTTTCCTCATCAACATATCTTGGATTGTCTTCGGCAGTTTCTTCAGGTTAGTAAATGAGTTTAGCACTTATTTACTTTGCCTTTTTTCCTTTTGTTTTTATGGATTTTGGGTAGATAGGCTACTTTAGCATCTTCAGGGAGCGTGAGAGTTGTGAGATTCTTACTTCTTTGGGGGAACTAGGGTAGCTTGGGAATAATCTGAATGCATTGGCTAACTTCTCTTGCATGCTACATTTCGCTTAGATCATTTCTTATTTTTACTCGAGGATGAGTAAAGGTTTAAGTGTAGGGAAATTGATGTGCACTATATAGAATGCATTAGCCAATGCATTTAACACATTTATTATCATCTTTTGTTTAGTTGTTTGCTAGTTTTATTTAGGTTTGCACCACAAAGAGTTTAGACGACCATTATTGGATTTTCTTGTCTAAATCATACGTTTTGTAGACTTAATTAGAACTAATAGATGTTTTTTTATTCACGTTCCCCTAGATCTTCCTTTTGATCTCATCATTAGGTAGCTCGTGAGTACTTCTTTTTCTTTTTATTATCTTTTGTAGAAAGCCACGAACCTTAAGTCGTGGTAGTAGATTTGAAGGCCACTTGCAAGGGTGGTAATAGACTTGAAGGATACGAACCTAAACTTGTGGTAGTAGATGGAATGTGAACCAAATGAGGCGGATTCAGAGTTCACACAGGCTAAGTCCTAAGCGGAAGAATTGTTGTAACCAAGTTTGCACGAGGTTTGAGGAAAGATTCGGAAGAATCAGCACTTAAGGATTACACCATTAGATTGTCTTCTCAAGCACTATGAAATTGACTACAAGAACTCTCAAATTGGACCAATGATTCATCCGTAGTGGAGCAAAGAAAATTGGAAACCAAATTAGCAGCGGTCGGCACTGACCGCACTAGCTTGGCATGAACTAGAAGCTATCACGACCTGCATCAGCCGATAAAGTCCCTGCCGGGAAGCCATGGCACTAATTGTATTACCTGGCATGGGCCGTGTCAAATCATGGTCCGGGGGCTACCCCGTTTCAACTGGACGTGTCACTCAAAGTCACTTTTCACTCCAAAATTGACTAATTATGGAAGCAGGACGTTTCATTTTGCACGGCATGCGCCGTTCACAAATTCCAAGACCAGCCCACGGGGGTGTGAATAATGACACAGGCCATAATGAGGTATTGAGCAAAAAGAGCATGTAGCCGATGTAACGCGGATCAGAAAGAGCAAAAAGAGGACCCGACCAACAGCCTGCGCTGAATGACATAGGAAGCACCATCATGAAACCACACGGCATGTGCCAGAGCCGTTGGGATAAGCAAGCACGGGCCGTGCCAGACCTGACGTCCCGCGCCAGCACAGCTGACACGGTCCATGCCAGGTTTTTTGGCATTTTTTGGGCTAGTTTTAGGTCTTTTTCACTACTTCTATATGTATAGGCCAAGGCTAATTAGGGTTTATGCTATGCTTCATTTTTAGATCTAAAGAGTAGCCTAGAGAGAGAGAGAGAAATTTCATCTTTCTCTCTAGTTCTTTTTCTTTTCATCTTTTATTTTCTTTTTTTCCCGAATGGCATTGAATCCAATGAAATACTTGGATTCAATGTCTAGGGAGTAGTTAATCAAACTTCGGGTTATTTGTATTCATGATTATATTTTTGCCTTTTTGAGATTTAGATTCTCCTATTTTAATTCCTATAAATATTTGTGCTTGGTGTGTGACTTATCATGTTTGGAGATTTATGCTATGCCCTTATTATGACGCATCCATAAATGAATGCTAGAATATTATCATGTTAGATATCATTGCTATCTTGGGAGTGTTAGAATTGTGGAGTAGGTCTAAGAACACCCGTGAGATGACTGCATTCATGTCACTTTGATGAAATATATTTGCTTGTGTTAAACATAATTTTAATTGGATATTCATGGTAGAGGAGGCGGTCAATTCGGCAAATCCCAACGAGGGAAAACCCTTGGCTTACCTTAATATATTGAGCATGTTGTTTGTAGAAACTAGAGTTGTGCCGGTTTGGAGAAATCATAAAACCATGCCAACATTCGAATCATCACAAGATCTCAATTACCTTTGCCTCCCTAGGCCTAGGGGTTGAGATCCATAGAAGAGAGTCCGAGATGTAATGCCCTTACTTTTATATCTAACAGTTGCAACCTACTCAAGGTAAAGTCCTTTTAGGTGGCCTTTGTTCCTCTAACAGAGGGTGTAATAACATTGAGAGTAAGGGACGGGGATGGTCTACGGAGTCACTGGATTAGAGCGCATCCCTAACTATGGAGACGGTGAGATAAGCATGTATTGGTGGTAGTACCTTGCGTGATAGTCGAGGAAAATATCTGGCTATCTCCACACTATGTGACATAGGCATAAGATAGGCTTATATTCTTATATGTGAATGAATCGAGGATAAGAGCCAATTATTGATAATTTTATGCAAATACCCCAAGTGTTTGTTAATATAGTTTATTTCTGTGTTTGCATGTTAGTAGTTTATAGTTGATACTTGAAACCCCTCTCCCAAATGTTTACTTTCACAACACTTGTTATTCCTAACACGTGGTCGGATTGACAACCCGACCACGATTTTGCATAGCTAGTTTATAGTTCCATAAAATATCTATTGACGATCCCGGTACTTACCACTACCTACCGTTATTGGTAGCATAGTATTAGAAATAGGAGCAATAATACAAATTCGATATTTGAACCTTAATAGCTTCTAGAAGCCTTCACCCGCGTGTTTAATGATGTATCACGTGGGGGCGGGTCAATGATGCCATTGATGAAACTTTAGGCATTGTTTGTCCAAAGTGATTGTTGGTAAGGTTTACAAATAGTCGTTGATCGCCTTTGTAAATTACTCTTAAGAAGAACAGAATGTTTATCTTTAAAATAGAAGTTGTATCATTCCCAATAGGTAATCAAGGTGATTGATTGAGTGGTTGTTTCTAGGATCTAGAAGAGACTTGTAAGTGAGAACCAATTGCGCCCAAGACCTTTTCATTTGTGTTTTATCCTTTTTTCTTAGTTTGTTGCATGATTAGCATAATCACATTAATATGCTAGTTGTCTTGTTTTTCAATTCATAACTTAGGAAATCCAAACCAGAAACACCCTCATTAAGTTCTTATATATATGTGTGTGTGTGTGTGTGTGCGCGCGCTTATAACCACCCTTATATGCATGAACCCTTAGGAAAATCCTTCTTCTTCGTGGATTACCCTAATCCGCCACTTTCTACTTAGTTGTAGGTAGGAAGAATTTATGACTTATAAATTTTATATTTGAGAGGAACGGCGAAGACCTCCCAAAAATCATTGTCAAACAGCAGCAAAAGCTAAACCGTTGTGTAACAAAAACTTGTTCTTTTTTTTAAAGGAACAAAACTAGTTTTTGTATGTGAGAATAAAGACTAACTACACTGAAGTCAACTTGCTAATGAGAAAAATTCTCTCAAACATCTCCCCAAAAAATCCAACTAAAATCTTATTCAACATTTTCAGTAAAAGAGCCACTGACAAGAAACATATTATGCATCAACAAATAAAAACCACTAACACGCTTTACTATGGCTCCGTTTTGCATTAACTTTTTCAATGGAGTTTTGATTGGCTTTTGGCTATTGGCATTTTCCCTCTGTAAAACAGCCAATGAATACGAAAAAAGTGTTTGATTACTTGCCTTTTTCATGTAGCATTTGTGCTAGATACAAAACACTAAGAATACTCTAGCATTTTTTCTAGCGTTCATCTTTTACCTTTAACAAAAAAATTAAACCATATATATATTTTTATCCTAACATTTAAAACCCTTTTATTCGTATATTACATCAGCATCGGTGTATATTCCATTAACTAAAACCCTGCAGTGTACATTTCCTTAGCAGCAAAGGTTTGTGGCTTACTTCTAAGGAAGACGTAAGCCTGCGGCGTATCACACCATGCCACTATTACATACATAGGCAGAAGGAATCATCGTTGAAACCTAGTAAGTATTCCATAATTATACTAGAAAAGTGAAACTCTTGGTTGATTTGACGGATTCATCGATTCGTATCTTATCAAATTATTGAGATGTGGTAGTAGATTTTGTATATTTTATGTCTGAAGAAATAAAAAATATCTAAAGGATAGATTTAGATAATGCTTATGAAGGGTTTACGAACTTGAAAATGTGCAAATGGAGCTTATTCTTTACCGGAATTCTCTTGGGTGGAACGAAGCACATATTTTCACGTTCTTGCATGTGCCAGAATAGTCAGATGTTCTTATTTCTTATTCACGGTGTATAACTATTTTCCCTTTGTTATTTCTCTAGGCATTTATCTTCTTTCTTTGATCTGGTGTTGCTTAGTTGTAAAATTATGATTTTTTACATTGTTTTCATAAATTTATATTATTATCTTACATTATAATAGTTTGTTGAGTGTGATCATTTTTACTGAACATTTATGTGAATATTTAAATTACTCGAAAAAAATATAAATGACCAAGTCAAATGAGTAAAAAATATTGATGGGAATGCAAGTCGAACACTTTGGTCAAAAGAATTAATTCAGGTACTATTTGATCTGTGTATCAAGCATACATTGAATAGCAAAAGAAAAAAAGTGGTGAAACAACATCTCATCAATTGATATGGAAGGATGCAGTGAAGGATTGGGGGAAAAATAACAAATTTGGCATGGGATAAAAGTCGAATAAAAAAATTGGATGGTTGAGGCCTAAATGGATTCTCTGGAAGCTGTTAACATCAAAAGAGACTGGTTTAGGTTGGAATAATGAGAACTGAACTATTAGCGTGAGTGATGAGTGGTAGACTCTTAGAATTCAGGTTAGTCTTTTATCTAATGTTATTATTTGATGTAATTAATTAAAATGTGTATAACATATTTTTCAATTTTTTTTAAAATTTTGGATGGGAAAATCCAAAATATGAGACATATTTAGGGATGATGGATTTGATGAATTTCTAGAATCTAAAATGGAACAAGTATTTGGAGGATGTGCAAGAGGAGTAAAAAAAATTACCCCGATGGCTGATCCTCCATTAGAAAATGATGGATATGTTCCTTCTTCACCTAAAAATAGTCCACCTCTTTTAATGATACTGATGAAGTGGGTGATATTGTGGAAAATCAATGGATGCGGTTTAGAGAGATCATATCCCTAGGCCTCCAAATCTTGAGAAGTCTCAAACTGATATTAGTGGAAAAAGAAAAGGGGAAATGGGCTTGGAGAGTAGTTCATCTTAAAGCAACAAGAAGAATGAAAACACAAAAAAGGTGGAAGGGATTGGGGCACTTTGTGATAGGTTTGATGGTGTGGTGAAAATGATTTTTGAGAGAAACAATTCATCAAAAGAATTTAATTCCTCTATGGTGGATTGATGAGTACCATGAAGAATTCTACACCAAAGTACACGGTGACTGAAGCCGTGGAAAATTGTGCTCTATTATCTAGTTGGACACCAACTCTTTTGATTTTCATTATGCTTGCATACTCATATAAGATCCACAAAGAATGACTATTTTACTTGTGCTTCCCGATGATAAGAAGAGAGTTGAATACATCTGGTTCATGCATAAATAACACATGGGACATAAGTAGAGGATTGGTAGTTTAAATTCCTACAAGTTTATGTTTGTTGACATTATGTTTCCTATTTTGTTTCTTAAACTAAGCTGAATTCTTAGTATTTATTTTGACATAAATACATCTATTTTAGAATGATTTGATAGATTCCAATTTATAAATTCTTGTAATGTAGTATTTGTTTTTCTGGATTTTTCGTTTGGAAATTCAGTGATATTTTTATTTATTTTTTAGGTGAGGATCATGATTTACAAATCAAATATCTCCTCCTCACTAAGGAGTACATATTTTTTTAATTAAAAAATTGTGTTATTTAGAAAACTGAAGTATGTTTCAATTTCATATATTTCTTTGACATTCATGTAATATTGTAATTTTAAACTTTAAATAAAAATAAAATTTCTACTATCTAATGAAAATAAGTCAACTAATATATTTATATTTATTATCTTATATTAATGCTCATAATGAATAATAGTAAAAATAATTATTTGAAATGAATTAGTAAGTATTTTGTTTTCAATATTAGTGAATATGTTAAATATTTTTTAAAAAATAAATTTTATTATTATTAATGAAAAGAAAAAAGTGCAGTTATGCCCCTTGGTTTTTTGGTTTGTGCACATATATCCCCCTCCCCCCAAATTTTTTGAAGTGCATTTGTACCCCTGCTGTCATATGAAAATTGGTCAACTTCGTTCATTGTCGGATTCAATGGAAATGACCATTTTTCCCCTTAAGCAAAAAATAAATAAATCAGAAAATAGCAAAAAGACTAATCTTTTCTTTCTCTCCTCTTCTTTCTTCTTTTCTTCTTCTTCTTCCCTGTTACCCTTCTTCTTCTTTTCTCTTCTCCTTCTATTAAATCTACTCGGTTCTTCTTCTTTTCTCTTCTCCTTCTATAAAATCTACTCGGTTCTTCTTCTAAACCCATTGAGGTTTGCGATGACATGGTTTACGAGAACCAACGATGGCATGATTTACGATAGAACTAGCGATGACGACAATGAAAGGGGTTAGGGATGGGAAGGGGAATGGATGGAGATGGAGCGACGAGGATGCGATTGGGATGGTGGGTCATGATTTAACTGGAAAAAAGGATGGGCTTTGGAGGAAGGGTTTCGATGATGGGACTTTGGAGGAAGGGTTTCGATGATGGGACTGAAGAGGAAGGGTTTCGATGATGGGACTGAAGAGGAAGGGTTTTTGCAGGAAAAAATGATGGGCTATGAGGGATGGTACCGTGGACTAGGTTTGTTCGTGCGAAGCGTTGAGGTGGCAGACTGGCTTAGAACCAGAGCTAACGGGAGGTGGAGTTAATTGAGGTGACAGGTGGGGCCAGGGTGGTGATGGATAAGGTTGCGACAGAGTATTGAGGTGGCCATCAATGGCATCGATTTGGAGGCCTCGGTGTCAACTGAGCTGGCGGGAGGTGGCACATTCTAGGTTCCTTGTTCCATCATCGATTGAGGTGGTGAGGGCCATCTGCATGTGGTGGTGGGTGTGGTGTTGGGGCTTAGCCCAGCCGAGAGTTGATGGGGTTTTTTTTAGGGGTTGTGGCTGGTGACTGGTTGTTGGGTTTTTGGCTGGCATGGGGATGTAATTTGACGGGGCTGCGGCTGGGCAGAGGTGGCGGGAAAGTTGGTGGCGAGGCAATATTTTCTGGCAGGGTGATGACGGAGTGGTTAGTGGTGGTAGAGTGATAGAGTAACTGGTGTCGGCTGAGGTAGTGGCGATGTTGGCAAAGTAATGGTGGTGGTGGTAATGCAGCGACAAGAAGATTGGAGCGGAGGCTCACACTTCTTCTTGAACATAGCAAATACCTCTTTATCTGTGTCCAAGTCTTCAGCTTTTTCCAAAATGAAGTGAATGTTATTTTAGTCATTTAAATTTTGGTCAACACAAGAAAACAGAGTGTTAACGTAACACTTATGAATGAGGGGTACGAGTTTTGAAGGCACAGTTATTCTAGGGGTACGAGTGCACTTTCAAAAAACTAGGGGTATATGTGCACATAACAAGGAATTGGGGGACATAAATGCATTTTACCCTAGTGAAAATAACAATAGTAAAATATGTAAAATAAGTTTATTAATAATGAATGGTTGTCATGTCCTTAAATATCATTTTGCATAAAACCGCTAACAGCCAACAGTTACATTTGCCAAAAACTTTTGTAAATAGCTAATGGTCAAACAATTAACACAAGCAACTCACAAAAATAGATGGTCAAACCAGTTAAATAAAATAGCCAACAGTCAATTGCCAACAGATGATTGCCAAATAGAGCCTATATCAATCCAGAAGATGCATATCATTTTAGTTAAAACTGTGAGTAAGGGGTTAAATTACGCCTCCTAAATCACTTCATAATATTTAATAATCACCTTAAAATTCAAAAGAAAATGAGGAGCTAAAAATTCACAACAGTTGACTCCATCACTGTTGTCAAACTCCTCAATATTTTCTTCCACTTTAATTTCAGTTCCAGTACTATGATATTAAACTTGAGCACATATCAAGGCTTGTACAAGTTTAGGAGTTAAGGAACTCCGAAATGGATAAAAAAAACTACCCCCCCCGGTAGTTTTGAAGCAGCCATGGATATTGGAATCACTAAATATCCCTGGAAAAGTTGGAAAATATGGGAAATTGATGACTATTCATCTTCCACAATTTCAACATACATAAATCTGAAGCTTCAATTGTGCTAGTATCACCTGTACTTTCCTCTGTAAAGTACCTATCAAGTTCTGATATGAAATTCCTAACAAGGCCAGATTTTGTCTTCTTTTTTTTAATGTAGCCCTATTTTGATCCTTGATTTTCTTCAATCGGTCAAGATTGTCTCTTGAACATGAATATGATGGACAAGAAGATGTTGATGAAGCGGGAGATGATGTAGCGGAATTTCCAGCTCCTACACTATAAATCCTCCTGAAATCATTGAACACTTCATACATGGCACCCTTCACGATTTCAGCAATGTTTGCCCCCTCCTCAACACCATACATTTGACTAAAAAAACTATCTCGCAATAGTCCAATTTTTTCCTTGAATCAAAAGCACAAGCAATGAAAACCAACATATTAAACTTCTCCACATTTCCCATATATTTTAAAAACTTCTTCAACATTTAATATACCATCTCTCTCAATTTTGCATCACATCTCTTAAAACTCTCTTTCAAGATTGCATATCTGGAACTGATGTCATCCAAATAAGAATCGACAGTAATATACTTTGTACCCAAAATTATGATGGTAAGCACATAGAAATGTTAAAGAAAAACAAGAAGTCTACAAAAATTATCCCAATCCCAAAATTGTGGAACAACTACTTATTTTAAAAATATTGTCATCTTCTTGCTCTACGTATCTAAAAGCTCTCTCATACTCCAAAGCCACACTTAGCATCAAATAAGTAGAGTTTCATCTTGTAGCAACATCTAAACATAGGGATTTTGATCTTTCACAATTCTCTAGTTTAGCACAACCATAAAACTTCCTTAGCCTCGCCGGTGATTGCCTAACATATTTCATCGATGCTCTAACATTTTAGCAGAATTGTCAAGTTCTTTTACCCCATCTTGATCAATTAGATTGATTAGCCACACACCTAACATGCATTCACTTTCATAGAAAATACAAGACCCTCTCTAATTCATACACTTCCTTTTCAAGTATTCAAGATCAACATCATTAGAACTTGCATTATCAATTGTAACAGTATAAATAATATGCACACCTCAATCAACCAAACATTTTTCTATAGATTTCCCAATATCTTGATCCTTATGACTATTAACCGGACAAAAGTTCAGTACGACCTTTCTCAAATTCCAATCACTATCTATGAAATGACAATTGAGACACATATAATTAATATGTTCAACTGATGTCCAAGTATCTATAGTCAAACACATTTTAGGGGCTATTTTTTCAGCTAAGATTAGATTTTACTTCAACATACAAGTGATAACATTCCCTAATCAATGTTCTTCTAGATGGAATAAAAAAAGGTCGGTTGGACCTTTCTTATGAAACATTTAAAACCTTCATGTTCAACAAAATTTAATGGGAGTTCATCAATAATAATCATCTCAGATAAACTCATACTACCAATTTTTTGGATCAAATTTCCAAGCTAGCGAGCTAAATTTTTCCTCATCGCTAGTCTCATCTAAAGATGTATTGTATGTCAATTGAGACTGGGCTGGGGGCTTATTATCAGGGTTTATTCTACATGTACCAATATGGATTTTCATATTTATGGTCCCACTAGATGTAATATTAGATCTGTAATCTCACCACAATCATTGCTTCTGCTTTTCAAATCACCTTTATCACTAGTGAATTCGATAAAGTGATCCCAGACAACTGATCTTTTTTGTACTCCTTTCGTTTTTGGGGCACATACACCCTCTTTGCCCCTTCAGCTCCATTAGACCCTTGTAAACCCTCACTAGAGAAAGATGAATTAATGTTTCTCTCATTTCTTGCAATTTCTTCGGACATTTTCGTTGTTTTTCAATATGCAAAAAAATAATTAAAAACAGAGGTCTGAGATGTTGTTTTTAGATTTAAGTATCACAGAGTTGCTTACAAATTAATACCTTAACATCATATTATACATTATCATTAACTCCAACATAGCTTTTGTTTTAAATGAAGAATAACATGAGCTTTCTCATATAGATGGAAAGTAACATCAGTGGTATGATGTTAATCTAAACATCAGTGCAAGATGTGCAAAGCAGGGAAATGAACATCAGTGGCTCTTATTCCCAAGTACTTACACATGCAAATTTAAAAATACGACAATCAAATACTTGCACGTATGGTATCGATATCAAAGGCAAGCAAACAACTTTTCTACTAAGAAACTGTCAAACCAACAAAACTATAATTCTGGGTCCTCAATAATAAAAATGTGCATGCAACCGACTACAAATGCCAAATATCCACTAGTCTCCTCCGTATCTTTCAAATCCAACAAAAAATATAAATAAAGGATCATAATCTCCCACAATTAGCTTATGTCAACTTGATGGAAAAGACACCCTTCATCCCAATAAAATCAGAAAATCTACAGGTCCAATACTTGCCAATCCCAATGCATGTCCATTTGAGAAGGAAAATTAAGGCTGCAAATACCATTTGAAAGCTCATTTCAACATGCGAAATTTCAACATAATTCATTTGTTATTTAACTTAACTTTATTCATTTTCTTTTTTGGGCCTACACTTTCAAACCATAATCATTGGCTTATAAAAATTCATTTCTTCCTTCTTTTTAAGTGAAAATGTACAATATCGCTCCTTACATATATTAATACATTATATCCTTAAAGTTGAGTACTCATCAGAAATGAAGGTAAAACGTATTGCTACATAATCAGAAATGAAGGTAAAACGTATTGTTACATAAACGGAGTACATAAACAACCACATATCTACGTAAACTTGACAAAATTTTGCTCACCAAAGGTAAGGAAGAGTACTGATTAGATCATGTGTTGTTGCAAATCATGATCGAAACTGACTAAACCAATAAGGTTATTTCTCCTCCTAGAATTCCAACCGTGAAAGTGAAACCCATGACCTTCAATCATCTTCTAATAATCTACCAATTTTCAATATCTACAGTTAAAACCGTCACCAAAATTCAACAAATTCATCACAAGCATTTTCCTTACCTCATCATAGCGACACAACAATGTCAGCGATTTGGTGGTGTTCATAGACCAAAGTTGAAGAAGTACTTAAGTGTAAGAAACTGGAAATAGAGAACAAAGGTTAGGTGAGATTCAAGCTCAGCAATCCAATAAAAACAATAATTGAATGTAACAAGTGATATTTTAGTTGATAATATGAACCTAAGAACTGAAATGAAACTGATGAAATGAAGAAGGTGGAAGATGGAGTGAGCTCAGCCCAATGGCTGTGAGGGTCTGAGGGACGAATGCGGGAAGATAAAAAAACGGTAACTTGTAATCTCTGCTGCGTTATTTCCCCTAACTTACTTAGGGTTTAGAGTTTGGAGAATTTTTTGAAATTTATAGATTGGTCCTCCAACTTATGTATATTTATAAAATTTAATTTATAGTTTTAAATTAAATTATTATTATTTTGTGTATTTAATTAATTATAATTCGATATTCACTTCGGGTTTCGGTTTGAGTTTTAATATCCACAACCGATACAAAAACCATATCAACATATCTGAATTCGGTTTATTCAATTAGTATATCCAAAAACTATTTATTAAATTTGGTTCGGGTTATTCAAAGTTGGATAGTTCAATTTTCGGTGTTCAATTTTTTTTCCTACTCCTAATGGAGAGTGACACACTGCCGCCGAAGGTCAAAGATATAAATAGCTAAAGCAACGGCATCATGGATGACTTAATTGTAGATATCGCATCGGAGAGTGAAGGACAAGGGGAAACCCCAATACGACGGGGGACTTATGGTGGAATCGAGAGGAAATCGGCGACCTGGAGACAAAAGAGGAGGATGAGGGTATTTAAAAGAATGTGGAGAGAGTTAGGTTGCTGAATATTGTTGTATATGCAAACAATAATGATGGGTCAGGCTCCTCAATAACTACACAAGAGCTATAGGGTTAGCAGGGAAAGAGAGACAACCTGGTACAAACAATCGCACAGAAGAAGGAAATCCATTGGGCTATGACGAAGTATATGCCAGTGGCAGGAGGACTAGGAGTCAAAAGGAAGAGGCTGCTACAAGAGAAAATGAGAGACATTTCTTTTAGCAAAAGAAGATGCATCTGGGTTAAGGATTGAGAGAAAATGTACCAGACACTAACAAAGTTCCTGAAAATCAACTAATCACTCAGAGCAGAACAAGGAGGGTTGGTCATAGTCAAAGCCAGAACCTATGATACAATGGTGCAGACACTGATGCAAGAAGAAGAAGGAGAAAGTTGTGGTACTTCCGTGAACAACCACTCTGAGGTACATGAATCTACTTAGATGGAACTGTAGAGGACTTATGCATCCTCTGACAGTAAATATTTAAACAACCACATTAACATATATAACCTCAATATTTTTTTAATGGCTACTAAGTGTGACTATAGTATAATTAGTAAGTGGCTAGGTATATCATACTTCACTAGTTGGGAAGTAGTAGATTCAAGTAGGAGCAAGTGAAGGGCTCTGTGTAGCCTGGTAACCATATATCCTAGTATCGGTAGTAAAAAACTTACAAAATTTTGTATGCTACAAATTCATTACCTCCCAAGGCCGTGAATAGGTGTTAATCCTTGTGTACGGGCAACATGATAGGCCATAAGGGAAACTGGTTTGGGACAACCTAGAGTCAGTGGTACAGAATATCAACCTACCCGTACTCATCATAGGTGGCTTCATCTAGGTTCTAGACGGGGAAAAAAATCAGGCAGAGGGCCCGTAATACCACAAGAAACAGACGATCTCAACAGCCTACTGACTGGGACAAATCTATAGGAGCTTTCACTTGGTCCAATGGTATAAGAGGTAGCGATTTGATCCTAGAATGTCTAGACAGAGCATTTCTAAAAAAAATGCATGGACGACAATGTTCCAAAAATACTGCCTCACAACCCGTTCAATTATGAGATCTAACCATGGGGCCCTCACAATAAATACACATCTGAGAAAGAGGTACCGGAACAGCACTTCAACAAAAATATTAGAATCATTTTGGGTCAGATACAACCACACCAAGGAGTTGGTAAAATGTGTTAGGAGACCAGTACAACACATGGTATATCCACCAGTAGGGACGGCCACAACAGCAAAAAACTTAGCTCAACCCAACACCAAAACATATTTTAACAGGAAGCTGTATGAAACCACCACAAGATTACACAACTGGGCCAAATAAAATGTTAGCAAACTAGAATACAAAATAAAATGGGTGTAACAACAACTAGGCATAAAACAGAGGCAGGAGGGTGCAGACGGCATGCGCAAAAGAGATGGACAATCTTCTCACTATGAAGGACGACTAATGGAGACAAAGGGAAAAATACCTATAGCTGAAGGAATGAGATAGGAACACCAAAGTCTTCCACAGATGGGTGCAGAAAAGGAAAGAGATGAATTAGATAACCCAGCTGAAGGATGAGTCAACATGGATATCAAAGCAAGAGGATCTACAATAACTGGTCTACAACTATGTAAGCTCTGTTTTTGTTAAAGAATCTGTTATGCTAGTTGATGACTTCAGACAATCTACTATGCAAGACATTTGAAACCTCATAACCAAGAGGGTTGCATCAAATCAGAATATACAACAGGAGAGTCTAGTCATCCTAGAGGAAATAAAGGCAGTCATCTTCCAAATGGGCAAATGGAAGGCACCTGGCCCGAATGGTTTACCACTGGAGTTCTACCAACACTGCTGGCTATAAGTAGGGAACGAAGTGAAAAATTTAGTCCAACAGTCTTCTTAACCTCCTCGATGCCAGCAGGGAGAATCCATACAACTATTGTCCTAATCCCAAAGAATAAAATCCAAAAGAAATCGACCGACTTACTCCCGATTTACCTATGCAATGTCTCATACAAAATCATTGCTAAGGTTCTGACGAACAGAATAAAAAATATCATGGGCTTCCTGACCTCATGAACCAATCAGCATTCATGTAAGGAAGATCCATTGTTGAAAACTCACTATTACCTCACAAACTCATTGAATTCACCCGTAAGAAGAAAAAATGGGGAAGCAAGTGATGGAAACAATGAAAATTGACATGAGTAAGGCATACAGTCGAGTATCATAGGTTTTTTTTGGAAAAGATGATGACCCACATAGGTTTCCAAAATAAATAGATAGGTTGGATCATGAAGTGCATCACTAAAGTCTTATACTCCATAAATCTCAATGGGACTAATTCAAGGTCATTCCACCCAAAACAGGAACTCGGACAAGGGTACCCCCTCTCACCGTTCTTATTCATTATGTGCTAGGAAACTTTCTCATCAATGATAGCATCGGACGAGTTCCGAGGAGTCTGATCAGGGGTAAAAATTGGACGTTCTATCCAACCAGTATCACACCTGATATTCTTGGATGATTGCATCCTTTTCTTCAACATATTAGAAAGTGGATCAACAAAACAGGGGCAAACCCTAAATCTCTATGCGGTATACTCGGGCCAAAGAATTAATTTTCAGAAGTCTGCACTCATAGTCTAATCAAATACGGACCAAGGAGTATGGGAACGACTCAGCCAAAGATTCAGAGTCTTCACAAATCTACTCAAGGAAAAATTCTTAGGTCATAACATAGACTTCATTGGCTCAAAAGTGGGGATGTTCACGAAATTGATCTAAAGAGTAAAGAGAAAATGTCAATATAGAATATCAGAGACTTTTCGTCTTGGAAAAGGTCACCCTCAACGAGCATGTACTTTCCATAACAACCCAATACACCCTTAGCACTTTCAAAATACCCTGCACAGTTGAAATATTTTTTTATCACCTAGACATATTCATATAGGTAGGGGACATAGAAAGAAGAGGGATGGATAAAATGGAAGTCATGGGAATTATGTGCCACTCAAAATGGTAGGGGGGACTAAGGATGTGATCCAAGAAAAGAAATGAACCAAGGCTTAGTAGGAAAACTAGCGCGGAAGCTAATAACTGATGAAGAGTCGTTCTTCTCCAAGTTGTTCCTCAACGAGTACTGCTGCAATGAGAAGTTTCAAAAGGTCAAAGTAAAACAAGGATCAACGTGGTGATGAAGGGGTATTCTATAGGGATGAGACCTTATGAAAAAAGGTCTCAAATGGCACGTGATAGAAGGTTTTTTATCCAAACTCCGCTGAATCGTTAAAACTGTCAACCTTTTTACGGGAGATAGGATTAACCCACATGGAAATTTGGACCAAAACTAGATATTTATAATGTTTATCCCGTTATTACTAATAAGCTACCAAAAATGTAGCTAGCAGCAAGTCTGCCACAGAGATGCTAGGACCTTAAAGGTTAACTAAACATAGCTACAATCATATCGATAATCCGATCACATGTCAGAAATAAATAGTATCACAAAACAGGGTTTGGGGGGTTATCTAACAACTACAATCAAGCAAAGACATGAGAGAGTAAACTATATAAAACTGGCCCTTTGGGATATTTGCATTACATGACCGGTAGTATATTTCAATTCTAGATTCTATCAAGTACAAGACGTAGAATCATATCCTAGTACTTATGCAACATAATGTGGTCGGTAGTCAACATTTTCCCCTATTTGTCACACAAGGGTACATTTGTATTCTTCTATCGACACGGCCTCTATAATTAGAGGAGTCCAACAATGGCTACCTGTCGTGCAGATCTGATTCTCCCATGTAAGATTACGTCCCGGGCACTCCACTACAACTGCTTCACCCTAGACCTACAGAGCCAAAGGGATAGGCACCTTATCATTGACTTTAAGGCTGCAACGACATAGGATGTATTCGCTAACCCTAGTTTGCTACTAAACTATCTATATACGTAGCCTTTCGAGCTCCAGTCCAGCTAACTAGTGTACGATCATCGGAACGTTAACTCGGTGACCCACATGCAAACACTCATACGATCTCAGGTTATCACTCTCCCTATTACATTTATGTTTCACTCCCATCAATAAATGCACCAACATGAAAGTAGACTAAGGTGTATGCCAACATAGTGTAATAATCATGAAATTAATAAGAATTTAATGAACAAGCCAACATAATGTTCATAAGCATAAAAGGATAGAAAGATCTTAGAATCTCGAGAAATAACTACAAGTCATGAATACAAATATAAAATCCCCAAGGTAAAACACTACTCCCTAA
>JAULKK010133368.1:0-16995 GCA_032355705.1 Rubia peregrina | reverse complement strand
TTCCTGACACGTGATCGGATTAATGACCTGAGTGTGGCTGTGTGTAGTTAACTTTTAGATTCCTAGCATCTCTGTGGACCACCTTGGTCTTGCCACTATCTACCCCTTAGGTAGCATATTAGTATGAACAAGAGAAACAATACAAATCTCTATTTTTATCCTCTCATAAGTTATTTCCTCATGTTAATTAGTGCATCTCCCATGAAAAGGTTATGTGTTTATTAGCGACCCCGAAGGGGCGGGTCAAATTTTGGCACCGCTGTTGGGGATGCTAGGCTAAAGTTTTAGTCGTTGAATTATATAGTTTGTTAGTTGATTAGTTAGTGTTGTTTTTTAATTTGTTTTCTTGAGTTGGATTTTGCTATTGAGCCTTTGTGATAGTGAGTCATGTACTTTTAATCCTTGTGCTAGTGTTTCTTCATAGTTGGGTATTGTTTATTTCCTAGTTCATGGTAAACACATGTGCCACAAACCAAGGGACTATACGCTATTTGATGAAAAATGCAGGTAATCGGAGAAGAAGGAGGAGGATATCTAAATTAAGGGTTCCATAAGAGTCAACTTTTGTATTTGAATAGACCATAGTTATGGTGGAAGACAATCGCACCCTTAGAGAGTCGATGGCTCCTAACTTAGAGGATCAAACCTTATGTATAATTTTCCCAACCTGACACCAAATGTGACTTGTGAGTTGAAGAGCAGCATGATCCAATGTTTGCAAACTTTCCATGGGATGGTCGGTGAAGACCCAAACAAGAACTTGTTGGAGTTTCACCTAGTGTGCACCAATATGAAGTCGCCGAGAGTTTCAAAAGAATACTACAACTTGAGATTCTATCCTTTCTCTCTACGAGACGTGGCCAAGGGTTTGGCTATATTATCTTCCACCCGGATGCATCACCTCTTCGCTGAAATGCTGCATACAATGGTTCGACTGCCAATAAGAGTTCGAGAGATGCAATTGCATTGTTTGAAGACATTGGATGAGCCGGATCAATCTCCCAAATTGGAACAGCAAGTTCAAGCGCTTGCCTCTATGATGAATAAATTTATGAAGGGGAGAGTTCACCAAGTCAAGGTTTGTGGCATGTGTATCCTTGATCATCCTACCGCCACTTGTCCACAAGTGGTGGAAGATTTTAAAGAGGTGAAAGAATTGGATTTCCATGGTGGAAATAGGTAACAATTTTATATGGTGCAACAACAAGGGTTTCTAGGGAATCAAAGCGGAGATAGACAACACTCATGAGTTGAGGTAAAGATAGAGATTGAGGTTATTGTTGGAAATCTCTTTGATATGATTGAGATCAAGGGCCTTCTAAAAACAATGCTACTTTATACAAGTCAGATCGGGAGGAGATCTTTGATGTTATAGCTCAATTGGAGAATAAATAAGATGTGTTTGTAGAGCGATCAAGGAGAGAAATTATAGATCTTGGCACTAGAGCTTTTTCGAGTATGAAGAATCTTGAAATCTAAATCATCCAACTTTCCACCTCGATGAGTCGATCTGAGGCCAAGGAATAACCTGAGATCGATTCAAGAAATGTGAGTACGTTTAAGATAAGGAGTGGGAATGGGTGCATCATCCTGAGAAGGAAATCCTGCAAGAAGATGATATAACGGTGGAAAGCAACAAGACTGACTTAGAGGATCATGAGATGGTTGTATAAGAGGAGCCCATCAAAGAGCTTCCAACCACCGAGGCGAGGGTGATCCCTCCACTGCCTTTTCCTAGTGCACTTAGAGGAAGACCGAAGGTGGCTACCAATGAGACACACATTCGCAAATTTCTTGAGAAGGTTGAGGTTAGAATTCAAATTTTGGGTTTGATTGATCATGTTTCCTCTTATGCTAAATTCTTGAAAAATGCATGTACTAAGAAGATCAATAAACTAATTAAGATGATAGGATAATTGACGATAGGGGGAGTGACTAATCTAAATCATAGGAACTTGCCTAAGAAACGTGATGACCCCGGGATGTTTTCAATTCCTATCTCCTTAGGTGGAAAATTGGTGAAAAATGCTATGATCGACTAAGGAACATCTATTAATGCGATCTTTTCTAGCCTTTATGAAAACCCAGACATATGTGAGCTTAAGGAAACTAGGGTGATTGTCTAATTAGATGGTCACCTCCAAGCTGGCCCTATAGGTTTATTTAAGGATGTAATGGTTAGAGTAGGAAATTTATTGTGCATGGTGGACTTCTATGTCCTTGACGTATTGGACGATGGTGATGCACCCTCAATTTTGTTGGGGGAGACCTTATCTTAAAATGTCAAGGACTAAGATAGATGTTCATTTATGGACACTAACCCTAGAGGATGACATTAATAAGGTGGGATTTTAAATCTATAAGTCTCAGTATGATTCACCAATTCCTTCTCTTATGTGCAATGGCATAACTTTTTGTGATGAGCTTGCTCAATTTGAAAACCCTTGCATGATTGATGATCATGCGAATGAATGCCTAGATGAGATCCTTGATGTCAATGAGAGTGATGAGAGAAATAATACTTTCATCTTCGATTGTGATGATCATGTTGATGAGACTTATGCTATGCATGAGGTTAGTGATGACATTTCTATTGTGGACTGTTTCTCTAAGACAACTAACATGTAGCGGTTAATAGAGAGTGGCGAGGACATAAAACCTTCTTGACCCCCTCCTAAACCCAAAGATTTAGCCAATAAATCAACATTGGTTAAGGAATATGATTTCAATTATGATGAGGTATTGCCCAATATAGAGACCTTGAATGTTCTATCTTGCTTGAATGAACCTTGTCATGATGAAATTACTGATAAGCACGTTTCTTCCAGTATGATTAAAGATGTTTTGCTTCCAATTTGTAACACTAACATGCAGCGGAAAAGGAAGAGGAAGAGGTTAAGGATTAACAACTCTTAAGACCCTTCATATTCCCAAAATCAACAAGAATGTATTAACTATTGTTAAAGATGGATGCGTTAGGTACATTTCTCCCCAGGTGAAGGGCAAACCAAAGGTAATGTGGAAACCCATCCATAGAGATGTTGTAAGTGGTGGTGTCAAGGACGGTGATTCCGGTGACCCATCAAACCATTTTCTTAGTTTTAAAAAAAGTATGAAATAATAAATTTTGAGGAAGATAGAAAAGAAACAGTGATATTGTTTGTGTTAGTAGTTTATGAAAATTCTAGTGAATCTTTGGGAATGCATTTGATTTTTGGTGGCATTTTTAGGGATTACTAGTCATTAGATTTTGGCTGGAACAATGCTACCACTAGTGGAAACCAGGCCTATTAAAGGTGGTTCCATCGGATAAGTGAAGTCACTTTGAGAGTGACTTCTCTGGGCGTGCCTTTGATCTTCTGCGATCAAAGGCGGTTCTGGAAACCATCTTTGAATGACTAGGATCAAAGGCAGTTATCAACCGTCTTTGATCCCTTGCAAGAATTGCCTTCAATTAGTTCTGAAATCAAAACATATAATCTGACAGTCGGACTATCGGTGTAGTTCCAAGCGTGGAACTATTATCCGACCATCCTATAGTGTTTATGGTTCTAATTGAGGAACTATTAATTTTTAAGTTATAAGCCCGGAACTATTGCTCAAATGACAAGATGAGAAATGTTGTTTTGATTGCAGAACAATGTCAGGCCTTCACGATTCGCTCCTCCTTCGGGGAGCAATTCTCGAATGGCACTGGTATATTGATGCAGATGATGCATTTTCTGGCGACACAGTTATGATTCTGGAACTGTTTCTGCTGTTAATGTCGCAATGGAGGAACTTGAGATCAGGAATTTATATATATATATATATATATATATATATATAGTTCCTCAGTCAGAACTACGATCGGACAGTATGGTAAAAAAACATAAATTTCATCACAAATTGTGTTTTAATAACCTCTACAAACATATCCAAATTGTAAAAAATACAGGTGATGATGACACTAAATATCAAAAATCTATAGACTATGCTAACAATGCAACAATCCATGGATAGGAATAGAAGCCATCAAAAATCTATTCTGCAAAAAAAAATGTCATCTAAAATACTAGTCTCTCATAATACCACAATAAGATTCCAAATTGAAGAGAAGCGTGAGTACACGAGATACCTAGCCAAGCAATTTCTAGCGATGTTGATGTCATCTTGTGAATAAGGCTTGACAAATTTTGGAAAAACCTGTGAAAAAACCAAAGTTACCAAATAAGAATTGGGACGATAAGTTATATTCCTTAAAACATTCTCAAAATACTTATCATAAAAACTCACTTCTTCGAAATGTTGGTAATCCTCATGCACATGTGTGACATACTCCACAGCGTATAATACTACGTAATAGCCGCATTCATATGTATTTGCTTGTTTCTTGTACTAATAAATAGAATTTAGATTACTAACATATAATTACAATAACTAATGACTAAATATAATTTTTCTACATGGAAAGATAATCATACCTTTATTTCTATTAGGTCAAATCCCACATCATCATTATTCCCCAATTTTAGATATAGCTACCCAATATTTTAACGAATGCATCAGACGGTTGGTGGTGAAGAGGGTCCATCCAGTAAGTGCGCTTCTTGTAAGGAAAAATATATATTAATCTCCAATGGTCCCTACATCAATGGAGAAAAATATTTCAAAATAATGTAATTATGGATTAGCTTTAAAGACATGAGTGTGTATCCATCACCTTTCAATGTATGGTGAAAAAATAATTTTTTATCCGTTCATCGAAGACTTTTGCGAATGTAGTCAATCCTCCCCTGAACAATACACCTTATTTCTTGAGTAAACATCGGGCACAAATAACCTATCCATCCCCAGTCATTTTGGTTAGAAAAATAATATATGTATCTTCGAGATGGAATTAGATGTCATCAATTAGGAGAAAATGATCACAAATTTTTATAAACCTGCACAAAGCAAAATGATGAACGACTTACAATAATTATAGGGACATTATCATCTGGTTGAGTTGACCACACCTCCTTAGATCTTCAAAATCAGTCCATGATGCAAGAATTGGTTGTCTGTTCATCTCCACTTCTCCCAGCTAGTGTCGTGATCCTCAAAATGGTGGTGTCCAACCTGGTGTCAATTCATCCAAGTTCTCGGGTAAAAGGAGCCCTCTGTTCTTAACCAACTTTTGAATCAATAATTCTTGTTGCTCTATCCGCTTGTCTCCGGCAAGAGCTTCCTTTTCCAAGCCATGGAATCTCAATGGTTTAGCTTGATCGTAGGTTCAAACTATCCCAAATGATCCCACTCATATGGAACGATCAGGATGGTTGGGTTTATTTGTTGCCTCACGAAGGATATCGTGCTTACCGAATGGAATGAATCACCCCTCTAATTGGTCTTTTTAATTATTTCCTTCACACAAAACACGGTGCCATGAATATTAATTAAATGAAATATTACAGCCGTGAAATAAGAATGAATAGATGAAGTCTTACATACCACTCGTTCCACAAGTTCAATGATTGGAGGTTTATCGTACCCACCAGTTTTGTTTTGTCGACTCTTCAAGAAGAGATCATGCCTATCTATCTCTTGCAAATCAATCAGAGTGACCGATAATCTCTCCTCATCCTCGCTGATCCCCATCGATGGCAATTGAACATCCCTTTTAAAACATTCTCTCACTATTTTGAGGGCTGTTAATCCATATCTGCAACGTCTTTTTCGATGAGGTGTTTTGTTTTTCAATGCATTACTTTGTTTTTTAGCCCTTGTGTCCTAGTTTTTAGGATGTCACAACCAACGTAATATCTAGAGACAAATAAAAAATTAATTGAAATCACTTACATTTGCCTCATTATCCTACGTTCTCCTCATATGAATTTCCCAACTATCCGGTTGAATATGCGTATAGGTCAAGCATGGATGATAACCCGTTGTGCTAGAGAATATGTAATATCTAGAAAACTCGTACTTGTGTTCTCTCCAACTCTTTGATAGATGGCCATTGCTTTCTTCTTCAAATCATCCAAATCCAGACAATCAATCTCAAATAGCCTCTACAAAATATATACAAAATCAAAATCAAATACATGTACATCAATTTATATGAACCTCAAACATAACGATAATGGTAAAAGACTAAGCAAAGTAAGAAATGTTACTGGGTACCTTGCATTCCGTTCGAAGGACGTCTTTGTATTCTCTAAGGACCTCATGCTAGTTATTGTACTTGATGTTAACCCTTATTCTACCCACTTTTCCTACCCAACTCGACCACTTAGTGCATTCTTCCGACAAACATTTTCCCCAGTGGTCAAATGATAACAATGTTGACTCCTTCCTCGCCATTATATGTTCTAAAGTTCTATAGTGTGTCCTAGCTATGACGACCTCCGCCGACCCCTCTTCTTCATCATCTTCATCGCCGGTTGTATAAAAATTCCATCGAGAGAACCTATTGATTCTTCTCGATCCCTTTTCCTTGACATTATAGTACTTATAGACGATAAATGTATTCCATATGGAAATCACTATAAGACAATAAAAGACAATACTAAATAGGAAAATATAAGCAGAGCATCACAGCACACATTATCCACATATATCTTGGGAAGAAATTAAAAAGGGTTTGTCATTCATGACCTAGTCACATAAAAAAAACTACACCAACACTTTTATCTGTACCTTACCAATAATAGATGTGGACTAGATGTCGAAATGATGAAGGTAGACCATTAGCTTCATCTTGTGAAAAGCCTAGCCAAATTCATAGCTTCTGCATGTTGATTCTTTAGAAAATATGTCTTAGAGATGAAGAAAACTAGGGTTTTAGGACATTTAGCAAAGAGAGTGAGAATGTATGAGATATTTGTGGAGAATTTTTAAGAAGAAGGTGTTTGGAGGGTTTAAGGAGGAAAAAACAGGAGGGAACTTGTTTGAAAACTGCTTTTATTGCCTTGTGTTTTCAAAGCGGGAAAATGTGTTCTGAACTTGGAATGATTATTGGACATACTGTTTCACACTCGGAACTACATATTTCTATGTCAAATACGATAGACTTTGTTCCGAGCTCAGAACTTAGTCTCCTACCCCAGCATTTGCAACCTCGTAACCCCAACAAATTCTTCTCCTAAAATTTACAAGCCAATGGGTCCTAAATATCGGGGCCGTAAAACCGGCGGTGGACATGGGAATGCGTCAACAGGTAGTCAACAACCAACTCCGGAACAAGCAAACCCCCACGAAGATTCTACAATCTGGGTGCCGAGCAAAGGTATGTGGCATTCAATTGTAGAAAATGCACTAACCCAAAAGTTATTTGTGCATTAGATGTCGTGCCACTAGGTCTAGGGCCTTTTCTTAGTAAATTTGAGGCATTGGGTTTTAACATGTTACACCTCTTAGAAGAACCCGTCCATTACGATGAGGTCCTACATTTTATGTCAATTTAGGACAATGTGGTAGAAATAAGAACCAGAAAATTGTAAAGGGTGTGACAATACCCATCACAAAGTATTCCATAAATGATGCCCTAGGTTGCGAATATACTGACCCGAGAAAGTTGAAGCCTGTCAATGGGGGGGCTTTAGAAAATTTTTGTCAACATAACAGACCTCGGGTTATAGAGGTTGCATTATTGTGCCCGGAGGCTATGACTAACAAAGATTTAACTAGGCCGGTACAGGGACCGGGGAAGGCAGAGAGCTATGATGTGGGGGTGTTGTCTGCTGAGAATAGGTGAGTGTATTTGTCAAAATGTGCTACCATCGGAGGGTCATGCAAGTGAACCTACAATAGGAAACCTCATGTTATTCTACTACGTGATAGAGGGAGTGAAGTTTAACCCGAGCTATACAATTTGAATGTATATGTTGAAGGTAGCAGCGGGTAAGAAGAAAGATCTTCCATATGGTGGCTTAATCACGGCGTTGATCAAAAGTGGAAGGTTGTGCCCGTTGACAAACCATAGCCGTTAGAGTACTCTGATAAGGCCTGGTTTGACCACAAGAATTTGTGCTTGAATTATGAGGGTTTATATGTCTATCGTACAATTCCCGGGGTATCCGCAAGGGCAACAGAGAGAGAGAGAGGGAAGTCTCGATAGAGAAGGCAGAGACATCTTCATCTCGTGAATATTGACAGTTTTCAATTTTAAATATATTCCATTTTTTAAAGGTCTTTTAATATGTTTTTGACAATAGTTATTTGTATCTTGAAGGTAGCTGAGGTTTGTGGATGAGTACCTTGAAAAGGTACATGTCATGTCTTCGAACTGAAGTCAGTGCCACTAATGCAGAGCTAGCCTCGACCGAAGCTAGGCATGACAAATTCATCAAATCGACTGGACTACATATTGTGCTTAGAATCGATGAGGGTATACCCAACTTCAAGCCTGACTATTCAAAGGATGATGAGACAGAGACTGAACCCTCTGGGGACGGAGATGCTGAACCTGAGAATACCGACTCTCTAATTGAAGAAATGTTAAGTTGATTATTGATGGATTGTGAAACATTTTGTTTGATTTTCATAGTTTGGTGTTTGACAACCTTCTATTTAGGATATTTGGCATTAATTTTTTGACTGGACATAAGTCCACTTCTTCTATTTAGTTTAGATATTGTTCTTCAAAAAGTATTCAAGTCTCTCATAATCTATTTGTTTTAGGTCATAAATTTGTTAGTAGAACTGGCATCAGATCAAATTACCATACTTCACGAGTAGGTTCCGATAGTGGAACACATTATTTCCTTTACAAATGGCTTCCCAAAATATGTTCAAAAGTTGGGATCCAGTGTCAATAAGTTATGCTATAGAAACGAATGTCAACTGTTACAATCTCTTTTGCATTTTCAGGAACCAAACTGATCATCTTCAACTCTCTTTGTTTTTAATATTTTTCCCAAAATATAAGTTACGAGCTTGGATGACATTTTGAGGTACATAATGAAACAACAAAAATATCTATTACGAGTCTGGAACATAAGTTTCGACCCCTTTTTCATTTTCGGGAAGGAATTGGTTAATTTCAACTCTCTATGTCTTTAATCTATTTTTTCCAACTATTAGTTACAAACTTGGAAGACCACCTAAGGAACATTATGTAACTATGAATGTATATTATATGAGATTGGAACTTAAGTTTCGACTTCTTATTCATTTTCAGGAACTAAGCTGATTTTCTTATCCTTTACCTTTTTCCCCTAAATTTGTTTTGGCCTCGAAATAGAATCAGACCTCCATTAGGAAAGCATGAAAAGCCTGTTACGAGTTCATAGACTAGGTTCCGAATTCTTACGTTATTTCAAGGAAGCAAGGAATGATGACCAATTCTCCAAAAGAGGTTACGAGCTCGAGACAACGATCAGAGGATGTTATAATTTTGTAACAATGCTCGTCTTTTCAACGGTCCTCATCCATAAAGGTTTCACACTCGAAACCATATTTGTATCCCGGTTCCGAGTCCAGAACCTATCACATTAGAAATCATTTTTGCACAAACGCCTTTAATTGTACACAATCAATGTACCGCCTTTGATTCATATCAATAGAAGGCGGTTCATTCAAAACCACCTTCCAAAGAACTGGAACTGCCTTTGAATTTTTCCAGTGCCAAAAAAACTAGAAGTTCCGAGCTCAGAACCTTTCCTAGAAGGCGGTTCCTGGAAATTTTAGCGGAACTGCCTTTGAACTCCACATTTAATAGGCCATTCTTCACTACTGTACTCTCGATTTTCATGTTTTTTTATTACAAGTATTTTTTGACAAATGTTGGAAAGAGAAGGGATAGCCAACCTCGTACCAGGGCGTGCTAGCATGATCCAACAGGATCAGCACAAGGTAAGTATGCGCAAAAAAGAAGAAGACGACGAATAATAAGAGAATGGCAAGCATCATTGGCTCTTCGGTGTTTGTCACATGCATTGGGGGGACAATGTATGAACTAAGTGTGGGGGAGGGGTTGGAACACCTTTATGGTGGAATCTTCATTCCTTTCTTACCTTGTTTTAGATATCTTTGACGATGGCTATTTCCTTTGGTTTTCTTGTCATTTCCCTCGTTAGTTTTTAAAAATTACTTTGCTAGTTTATTCCGAAAACTTTGTTTTTGATGGGAGGGCACCATTTGTAGTTTGTTTGGGAGATTTTTTGGTTTTGGCGGTGTAATTTTTTTGTTTTTCTTATCTTTATGTAATATGAAGCTCATCTTTGGGGCATTTTATAATACACACACAAAAAATTGAAAATTTTGAAAAATGGAAAAAAAAAACTACATATACCCAGCTAAGTCGGAAACCCGAAAGGGAGACTTAGGAAAAAAGGGTAAAAGCAAGAATAGGTTGAAAAACCTAGGTGAAATGAGAGTTAATGGCCGGCTAGGTTGAAAAACTAGGGGAAAATGAGAGGCCATTGTGTGGAAAAAGAAGAGAAGTGAACTCGACATGTGTGTATGCTAGGATGAAAACCCGAAAGGGCTCCTAGGAAAAATGACATAAATTGAGAGAAATGGAAACTTAAATTGAACATCTCTTGGGTTGTCATTGGCGGCTTCCTCGGCGGAATGAGTTAGCTTCACACTTGCCATATAAATCTTACCTTTGATAGGATCGCTTTTGGTGGATAGGTTACTTTAGCTTTTTCGGGGAGAGTGAGGGTTGTGAGATTATTACATCTTTCGTGGTACTAGGGTAGCATTGGAATAATGTTTAATGTATTGGTTAACTTATCTTTGCATGCTACTTTCCTCTTTGATCTTTGCTAGTTGTTTACTCGAGGACGAGTAAAGGTTTGAGTGTGAGGGAATTGATCTGCACCTTTATACATGTGTTAACCAATGCATTTGACAGGTTTGTTATTATGTTTTTAATTGATTGCTAGTTTTAGTTAGGTTTACATTACAGGTTTATATGACCGTTGTTGATTTTCTTTTCTAAATCCCGAATTTTGTAGACTTAATTAGATCTAATCGACACTTTGACCTCACAAGCACCAAGATATTCTTTTGTGAACTTACTAGTAGGTTGTTCGTGAGAACTTTGACGTAGTTTATAGAAGGTTGTCCACAAGAATGGTAGTAGATATTTGAATGCCATTCACTAGGATGGCAGTAGATGAAGGCCATTCACAAGGATGATAGTAGATGGAAATCCATAAACCTAAAAATGTGGTAGGCGATAGAATCAAGCAGGAAAAATAAGGGAGTCAAAGTTCAACATTCTCAAGATGGAACTGCGGCACCAACCGGCACGGTGGAACCAACCGACAAGCATTAGCTGACATGGTCGTGCTGGGTCACACAGCCGTGCCAAAGGCCTCTAGCATGGGACGTGTCGGGAAGCACGACCGTGCCATAGCCTCTTGTCATGAGCCGTTTGGTATAACACAACTCGGGTTGCCCAAAACTTTGTGAGGTTGGGTACGGACACGAACCGTGCCCTTTTACACAGCCTGTGTCATTTCATTTCCAATATTTGAAGACCAGCTCACAGGATGCCAAGATCGACATGGCCGCACCATTTTTTTGCTTTGAAAATGACTCCCATCCGATAACCCGCGAGAATTCACACGACTCACACTTTACAAATGATCAATAAGTGCTTCTATCCAATGGCACGAGCCAAAAAATGTGGGAGCGAGCTTCAGATGTCAACAACTGATTCTCAGCTAACAGCTTGTGCTGGCTAGCATGCTACATGTTAGACATATCCCCTACAATTGTGCCAAACAACACGGCCAGTGTCAGCCCCAGCTGGCATGGCCGTGCCAACCCCCATCGACACGACCGTGCCCGGTTGTACGACCCATTCTATTTTTTTTTATTGTTTTTCTGCCCTATTTTGGGCCTTTTTCAAGGCCTAATTTCCTACTACTATATATAAAAGTCCATGTCCAATAGGGTTTAAGTTTTGGTTTTTATTAGACTCCTAAGAGTAGGTAGAGAGAGAAAGAAACTCTTCATTTCACTCTAATTTATATTCTTCATCTTTTCTAATTTTTCCCAAGAGCATTGAATCCAATGAAATATTTAGGGTCAATGCTTAGCGAGTAATTAATTAACTTGGGGTTGTATTTGTATTCATGATTTGGTTTTTGTTTTATAAGATTACTTAGATCTACCTATCTTTTTGTGCTTATCACTATTATGTTGGCTTGTTTTTCATATTCTTGTCAATTTTATGATTGTTAAAATAAGATTAGCAAACACCGTAATCTACTTTCAAGTTGGTGCATCTATTAATATCCCCCGAGATAGAGAACCCTATATGTAATAGGGTTAGCAGGGTCCAGGATTATATGGGTGTGTGCATGTGGGTTGCTGAGTTACCGTTGTGATGACCGTACACTAGCCTTGACTGGTAAATTTTTGGCCGAAAGGGTTACGAATAAAGATAGCATTAGTATAAAACTAAGGTTAGCATAATTTCCATCCTTAAAGCGATTGATAATATGCCTATCCATTTGCCTCTGTAGGCCTGGGAAAAGCATTCATAGTGGAGTGCCCTAATAGCACGAGGAAAAACAGACATGCACAATGTGTCACGCCTTTATTGCACTTCCCTAATTACGAAGGTGATGTTGATGGAAGAAACGTGTGCACCCGTATGTTAAAGATTAGGGGTAGTGTTGACCATCAACATAAACTACGTGCCATAAGAACTAGGATAGGTTTGTATCTCTTGAATGTGATTGAATTTAGGATCAAAACATATCACCGGTAATGTTATGCAAATATTTACCAAGTGCTAGCGATATATAGTTTTACTATCTTGTGATTTTTCATGCTTGTAGTTGTTAGATAAACCTCTCCCCCCAAAAATAACTATTTGCAACAATAGTTATTCCTGACATTTGATCGGATTAACGACCCGATTGCGTCTATGTGTAGTTAAGTTTTAGATTTCTAGCATCTCTATGGACGACCCCAGTCTTGCCCCTATCTACCCCATAGGTAGTATAGTAGTTGGAACGGGAGAAACAATATAAATCTATATCTTTGATCCTCTCATAAGTTCTCTCCTTGGGTTAATTAGTGCATCTCCCATGAAAAGGTTGTGTGTTTATAAGCGACCTTGGGGGAGGCAGGTCAATGTACATGAACTCCAAATTGTTGACAAGAAGCGTGAAGGGGTAAGGATAATGCTTTGTGGAGACCTCTCCATAAAGATATCTTCGTGGGTGGAGTCGCAGATGACGACTCCGGAAATCCAATGGTAGGTTTGTTAATTCATGAAGAATAGGTCGTGAGGATGACAATAAATATACAGTGCTTTTTCTTTGTTTTTTTTTCGTGTAGTTGATTATTTTCATGTTTGTGTTTGTTTGAAAAATGATTTTTTTGAGAATTATGGTTTATTTTTTAGTCTAAGATCGAGTCTCGTGGTTGTGGTTAGGAGAAAATAGGATAGATTGGAAAAGTGTTAGAAAAATGATAGTGCATGTGAGCACATGCCATGTAAGGCTCATAACTGGTACGATGCCTTCACATGACAAAGTCGTGAAATGCCTTGTTCCAATAAAAAAAATACTACAGTTGGGAAGAAGTGCTAAATTTTAGCAGAATTAAACTTTACCAAAATAAGTATCCCCCCCCCCCAATTAATTCTGCAACTTTCTTCTTCCTCAAATTTGTTAGTGCTAGTGGTACTACACCAAGTATTACACCTTCTCTGAGCATGAATTTATGAGGATTTTACTACAGAAATTTCTATTTTTACCAAATCTATTAATACATTCTTTTAGTCTCACTCCTAAACAACCCACTTGTGAAAAATCATTGATTTTCTCTGAATCCGATGTCAGAGTACCTTCTCCTATCAATGTATAAAATTTAACCCACCCCAAGTACTTCAAAAACAACCACCCTTATTTTAAAATTGGAGAAATTAAAATTTTGGAATTTTCTTTCAATGGAGAGAACTCTTTGCTTTTTCTTATGTGATCTTCATCACCTAGCCTCCAAATTCGGGTAACTGTTTGAACTTTTTTTTTACTTTCTTTCATTAGCATGATTTTTTATACGTAGGGAAGTGTGAAATTTGAAATTTTTGGTGTTTTCTATGAGTATGTGCGGGTTATATGCATGATTTTGTTTTTGAACTAAATGTGGGGGTAGATTATGATCCTTGAGTTGGGATGACATGATTTTCTATGTGTTCAGTGTTTAGGAAGAATTTATTTCTAATTGATCTTTGATTCACAATCTTTGTGTGTATTTTTTTATTACCATATTTCTCTTGTTCTGTTAAAATTGGTCCAAAAAGGTGTAAACCAGAGAAAGGGACAACTACCTGAGATGATAAAGAGAAGGGATCGACTAAAGTTAGGAGACAAGAGCCGAAACCTCCCATACCTCTTACTTCCGCCATTTTCGTGACAATTTCATGGGATTCACCAATATCACCGAGAGTGCGGCCTAGATGTGAAAGTATCTCGTTAGGCCATGGAGGATAATTTTGGAGACCAAGTTTACGTGAAAAGATACTTAGGGGGCACTAGGCCAACTCGAACCCGCCACCTAGTTGCTAGGTCGGATAAGCCAAGAGGGTTTCCTCGAGATGCACTTCAAGATGTACATTTGGTGAACTTTGGAATTCTTGGCAACCGTTGAGATAACATCAGATAGTGATGGAAGGAGCACCATCACATTCCACTTGGACAACAAGGAGTACTCGATGACCCATCGGGAAGTAGCTCGAACGTATGGGTAGAAGTACGGGAAGAAAGTTCTGAAGACACACTGACAAGGACTTCCGTTCTCGTTGAGCAGCTTTTGGTGGAACTTGGAGGGCATGGATAGGAACCACTTGGGAAAGAGTATCGTGATAGTCTACCTGGATTTGCGTTACTTGCATTGGCTCCTATCCATGAGAGTTCTTTGCCACGGGAAAATTTCTCATTTCCCTAACCGAGACGTGCAAATCCTCTGGGCGGTGACTCCAGAAGGGAACTTTTGTTCCAACTTAATGGTGACATTTGTGGAATAATGCATAAGCACGGAGAAGAAGAGATCCGGAAAGATTCCAATGGGATGAATGATCAAACTTTTGGCACAATACTTAGGACATGCGATGCCTTCTCGCTTTGCTTTGGAAAATTTGGGTCATTCGGGGATGAAATATACTATGGAAAAGTTAGCACGAGCTTTTATGATAACCACCATCACCACCATGGAGGATCACTTTGTTTGGTTGTATGGTGGTGCCTCAGTTTTTAACTCTGTGGTACTTCGGAAACCCAAGAACACGTCAATTAGTCACAACACTGCATTGGAGAATCTCTTCTTACCTCTCCATCCAAGGTTCAAGAAGGCCGTCCACAACACCATATTGGCCCCAGCTATGGGAATCGGAAACGAAAATGGTGAGAACCCCTATAGAGTGTAACCTACCCGAATCAACCTACTGGCGGATTTCTTCAACCAATTTTGCACATTTGGGGGAAAACTCATGAGTTCAACCCAAATGGTGCAAGAGGTTGGTCACTTAGAATGTGGGATGAGTTTGAAAATGGAGGAATTCGTGGCTAGGCTTGACTCTATAGATGGAACCATGAGAGCTTGGGGAGCTAGACTGGATTCCATCAAGTGAGAAATGAAGTAGGAGTTTTCCATTGTTAACGGGAGAGCTGATGTGCAAGAAAATTCCACAGAGAAATTGATTGAAATGATGCATGCCTCAAAGCTTGAAGGCTTTTGTGACCTCTTTGCCTATGAGAGGCAAGAGTTGAGGCAAGAAGAGAGGAGAAAAAGGTGTTAGGCGAGTCGCATGAGGGTGGACCCTTTGTGGTCCCAAGAGTAAGTGCTTACCATTCTCCCTACTCCACATGTGATTTTATCCTAGTATGCACAGTTTAATTGAGGTGGAGGGAGTAGTTAGGCACTTAGGGGTTCCAACAAAATTCCTTTGTGTTTGTTTGTTTTTCCTTATTCTCATTCTAGTATGAAGCCTAATTTGGGCCTTTTGCGCTACACAAAAAAAATATAAATTTAAAAATGAAAAAAATACCCAGCTATGTTGAAAACCCAAAACGCTGACTTAGGAAACAATGGGAAAGACCCGGATATGTTGAAAAACCTATGCAAAAGGAAGAGGTCACATGGTGTGGAAAAATGTTAGAAGCGAGCTTTGAAAAGTAAAAATATATATTTGTGGAATGTTAGGATGAAAAGGAGAAAGGGCACCTGGGTAAAATGAGAGGAATTGAGAGAATTTAAAAATTATCCTATGCTTCTTTCTTTTGGAAGTTATTTTGGTAGAGTAACTTGGTATGTTGGTTAGATTGATTGTTTTAGTTTCTTTGGGATGTGAGAGTTGTGAGTTTCTTTTGTCTTTAAGGAACTAAGGTAGTCTACAAATAAATGTTTGATTCTGGGGAATTCTTTGCATGCTATGTTTTGCTTGGATCTTTGCTTGGTTTTTTTACTTGAGGACGAGCAAAGGTTTAAGTGTGGGGGATTTGATGAGACGTTAGAAGCGTGTGTTTCCTAATGTTTTTAGCACATCTTTTAGTATATTTTGTATGGTTGATTGCTATATTTAAGTAGGTTTACATTACTGGGGGTTCAGATAGCCATTGTTGATTTTCTTTTCTAAATCTTGCATTTTGTATATTATTTAGATCTAATGGATACTATGTCCTTACGAGCATCTAGATTCTATTTTTTGGCGTATTTGTAGATCGCTCGTTAAAGCTTCGCAGTAGCTTAGTGAAGGTCATTCGTGACAACTGTAGAAGATAGTTGAAGGCCATTCGCAAGAATATAGTAGACCGAAGGCCAAGCGCTTAATCATGATAGAAGATAGTATGCGCCAAAGGAAACAAGTTAAATTTTGGAAGAAATAGAAGATTGGCACGGCCCGTGACCTTTTGAACTGCATGTGCCCTTTTCCATGGCTCGTGCCTTTTTCATGGCCCGTGCCTAGGGGTGCTTATTGAGTCGAGCGTCTCGTGAGCAACTCGCACTCGACTCGGTCAAAACTCGGTCAAAGCTCGACTCGATTTTGGCTCGACTCGAACTCGA
>JAULKK010133261.1:0-17000 GCA_032355705.1 Rubia peregrina | reverse complement strand
TTTCCCAATTGATAAGCCATATTAGAGATGTCTCTGAGTTTTCCATTGAATGTGGCAATCGTATCATTCTCCTCCATCTTCAATTCTTCAAACTTAGATGCCAACATCTGTAGTTTGGATTCACATACTTGACTAGTTCCTTGATGTACAGTCTGCAGGATATCCTATGCTTTCTTTGCCTGATGACATGTAGAGATGAACTTAAACTGATTTTCATCCACTGCTGTGAAGATCATATTTAATGCTTTGGAATTAGCCAGAGAAGCCTTCAATTCATCTGGAGACCAAGACGATTTATCTTTGAGCATTTTTATCTTTGAACTTGACTCTCATTCTTTCTCCTTAGAACTGGATTCTTCATATTCAATTGGATGATTCCACTCATTCTCAACAAAGTGCCATGCAACTTCATCCAGAGAATTGATAAACACCCTCATACGAGCCTTCCAATAATTGTAGTTTGTTCCTTCTAGCAAAGGTGGCTGAAACATAGATGCTCATTCCCTTGTCGCCACGGTAAAATCGGATCACACTGTCCTTGACACAACCAAGGTAAAAACATAAGTGACCAAGCTAAAAACTGGTTTTATTGTTTTAGCTTAACTACAAAACCTATGTTCCAACACATTCTAACTTAACCAAGTATGTAAAGTAAATAATGCACGAGACACGCGATTTGGTTACGCAGTTCAGTGAAATCCACCTACATCTGCGGGGCCTGACGCAGTTTAGAATAAATATACTAATAAGAGATATAGTACAAAGTACACCATACAACTATACTTATATTCTAATTACAAAGTGTGGATTTTGCAAGCTCACCTTGCTACTGATCTGCCTTGATTAGACTCCCTCTGACCTCAAAACTCGTCGACGCTGAATCTCCTTCTCCTGAGGAATTAAGGCATACGTTCTGAACTTTGAGCACAGGTCGTGTATGTTGGAACATATATAAGCTGGCTCTCGCAAGGCTCTCGAAAGATAGAAATCTGATGTGCAGATTTTCTCAATTAAAACCGTTTGTCTTGTAGGCATATAATATCCTCTATTTATAGTACATTGGCAGATCAGAATTGCTCCATAATTATCTCCATAATATTCCTATTCCTTATATGCTTTTGAAGCATATCCAAATCCCATAAATAAATGGATTTTCCTTATCACAAATATCCCATAATATTCCATAAATATCGGAATTTTCCATAATTCCATTATGCTTCTTCACGGTTGTATTAAACATTACGTAATCTCCAAGTTTCCATAAATAAAATCCAACGCAATATTCTAATCGCAAATCTGAACTTGAACGGTATGTTCCAACATGGAATGTTTTTCTTCTTTAATCACTGATTTACAAATGCCAACACATTAATCCATGTGATGCATATGATTTTACACATGTGCTTCAATTGTAAGGTCTGACCTTATTCTTTTTCACTAGATGCATGTCTTCCATAGTTTCATACTCCCTCCATCTCAAGATTATTAGCCTATTTACTTTTTCAAAGTCAAACTTGTTAATCTTTTACCCTAAATATAAATTAATATATGTATAAAAAATCATGCGAGATATTGTTAGAATTATCTTAACATCTATTTTCTAAATATCAATTTTTTATGCAAAAATGTTATATGTATCTAGAAATATTGACGGTCAAACATGATCATTGAAAATTGTAAAAAAGTAAATAAACCAATAATCATATGACGGAGGGAGTACATGTTTGCTAATATCATGACAGTATTAAGTAAAATTTGTATATGTTGACATTTATATGAGAGTCATTTTATGAAGGTATGTGGTAAGGCTTATATGTATAACATATTCCTACTGTATTTGGTAGAGTGTTAAAAATATTTATTTTAGAAGTAGGTTTTATTTTGAAGGAAAATGCCGAAGTTGTTCCTCCTGGTCAAACGTTTAAAATAAGTCAGCATTGCATACAAATACAAAATTATCAAATACATCCTATATTATGATTAATAAGAAAATAAATGTTATTTTAATCAATTGTATCTAGGACATTTATATTTTAAAAATGCCAGACATACAATCTTAGTGCTCTAGTAAAAAATAGTATTCCTTCTCTTGCCGTATAAGTTGCACACTTTAACTTTTGACAGTTAACCCAAAAAAATATTTGACCATTAATATGTAAAATTATGTAAAATTAATAATTATTAAAATTTAATATTATAAAAATACACATTAAAACGAATCTACCTAGGCCACATGATAATTTTATTACTTATATCAATTTAAAATTATTAATTAAATGAATAGTACAACCACAATTTTAATTGGGACAAAAGAAGTACTATCATTGGGGGTGCTGCGAGCGAGCGTCATCGCCTTTTGCTCCAACAGAAGAAGTACTATCATTTACTGAAATCCACAATAATTACTGCAAACTCTTCAATTCACAAGTCTCCAAATTAATATAACACATACTCTTATTTAATTTTTATTTTATTTTTTATTAAAAAAAGTGCGCGTTCAAATACTTTTCCCCCCAACCAAAATATTTCAATATTCCAAGGAAACATCCCTCGTTGTGCTCCCTCAATAAACAAAAACAAGTAAGAGTAGCTGTGCTTGGAATTGATTCTGTTCATGAATGGTAATTCCCAGATAAATGAAAAATTAAATGAAATGGTTTTGACAAAAGAGTTAACTCTGGGGAACCATGTGCGTGTGCATGTGTTCTGGTACCAGCATCAACGAGGGATGTTTCCTTGGAATATTGATTTTTTTTCTTTGTAAATTGAGTTTTGTATTTTTATTTTCTTAGGATTTACTTGAAGAATCGATAAATAAGATAATAAGAAACAAATCTGAGCAATTTATAATATTCGGTAGGAAAAGCGAAGATCATAAAAACCCTGGCCCCATTTTTCGTTGTCGTTCGACAATTAAACAAGAACGAAAACTGGAAATTTCATTACGCACGATTTTCTCATGGAATTATTAGTCATCTAATGAGAGTCATACTTAAGAGTTAAGTGCTAAAATGACCCTAATTTTAGGCTGAAAGTGTCAATATAATCCTCCAATCTCAAAAAGTGCTAACTAACCTTTGACTTCGCTGACTTTTTAGTCAATGTTATAATGGTCGGATTTTGTGTAAAAGATAATTTTATCCTTGATTTAAAAAAAATCAAAAAAGTGAAAAGACTGAACTGCTCTTCCCTTTCCATTTCCCTCCCCCTCCCCCTCCCCCTCCCTTCTCTTTTTCCTTTTCTTTTTCGGCACTCCAGCCCTTTTCTTCTTCCCGATTTCACGATCCTTTTCTTCTTCCCATCTTTCACCCCTCATGTTTTTTCGTCGTTCGTTTCCGCGACGGCGAGAGCTGAGGGAATGGTGATGAGCGATGGCTAGGGGGAGGGGTGGCAGTGAGGGAGGGGTGGCGGTGATGGATGTGCGATGGCTAGGGTTCTGCCATTCGTTTCCAGCGGCGGTGAGAGCCTGGGGAATGGGTGGGTTGTGAGTTCGTCGTCAGCCCTGCAAGGACGATCATCATCCAAGGACTGGGGATTGTTTATGAAATCGAATTGGCTTTATTTATTATGTTTATTGCTCTTGCTGAGGGAAATCCTTCATTCAATTTTGGAGACAGTAATTTCTTGAAAATTTTGCATGGTGTTCTTGTTTAGTGTTTAGTTTAGGGCCGTAGAGAATTTCAGTCGCGCGTTGGCTTTGAGGATAGTCCACCTATCACTAGTTGTAGTAGTAGTAGACAACTTTCCTAGAGTTTTGGAATTCTTGTTTCATCCATCTAGGAATTCCTATTTCATCTGTTTTGCTGGAAATAACTAATCTCAGCTTTGTTGGTAAACACAGAAGAATTTTTAGATGCAAGAAATATATCTATCGTTGATAATAATGTGCATTTCTATTAATAGTACTTACTTTGGGGGAGTTGTAGAATACTAATATTTTAGATGTAGATATAGGTTTCCAACGGTGGTGGTAGTTTCCGGTGGAAGCAGTGGATTCTGACGTCGGCGCTGGTTTTCGGTGGCAGGGTGAGGTGGGTGGGCTGTGAAGTGACTCTTGGATTGAATGACTTACATCAGTGTTTGTTATTTTCCACGTGCAATCCAGAGACAATTCTATCTTCTTCTTCTTCTCCATTTGATATTCGCACGCAATCCTAGTAAAATTGAACTTTGAATGTTTACGTCACAAACACTTGTAGATGTTAAAATTAGTACGATGAAAGGAGTGAAAGTACCTGGAAATTATCTTGTTTTCATTAATGTTGAGGGTTTGATTCCTCCAGTCATTGAGTCAAGGGTAAAAACTTCCTCCGTACTAGGCCGGATGAGTACTAAGTGCCAATGATTGCTGTGTTGAAAAGAAAGTAGAACGTGAATGAATTTGTTACCGGGCAATAATTTTCCGTTATTGAGAAAAATTTAAAACTTAGACTTACTTTTTAATATATGGTACCACATAAATCTCGGCGTCAGTAGCAAGAATGGTATCCAAAATGGCTCTAGCACGATCTTTGACTTCTGCAGCCCTGATCTCCATGACATTGCCTCATGTGCAGTATGGAACAAAATGAATGCGACCATTGTTGGTTTCGAAGACTTGGTCCCAAAGATGCCTTGATGAAGATCATTTGTTAATATATTAAACAAATTAGCGTATAAATAAATACAGTTTATGTGATAAATTAAACCTTACCCCATCCACATATATATGTGAGTTTTCCAGCCAATGCATAGCTCTGAAGTTTCCAAGTTGTTTCCCAACTCTACATTTTCTTGATAAAAAAACCACTCTGATGGTTTGTGCCGAAATTTGAAGGTCGGAACTCGGGAAATGACACCACCTTTCCCGACTCTTGCATGCTCTTTACAAGCTCGTTGCAGTATTTGATGTATTTTGCCATGTTGGGATATGCCTTGAACGTACGTTTGTTGTTAATCTAAAATTAATTAATCGCCATAATATTAGGCCAACCTAAAGATAAATAAATAACATACAAGAAGGAAGTTATTGAGAATTACCAGTCACAGTTGCCTTTCATGCCGGAATTGTTGCTTCAATGGAAGGAAGGAGCTGATTGATCTAGATTGTTTAGAAGTTGACATCTGTATGAAATAAAATTTGAAGTTGAAAAAATCGTTATCTAAAATTAAACTTTAAGAGATTTAGTAATGAATTGAACTTATTACCTCATTATCTCAGGCATTAACGCAATAAAATTCATCATTCCAGGACTGACCGTCTTCAAAGTCATGCGGTTGGGGATCAACTCCATGTCCGATTAAAGACATCTACCAGTGTACCACATTCCCCAAAGCCTCTTCAATGTCACTGAAATGGTGGTTGGCATACAGCAATCCAATTCTTGGATGGTCGATTGACTCGTTCACACAGACGCAAGCTATCAGACCATGTGACTTCTCAGTCCTCCTAGATTTCTGGAGCCATCTTTTAGTAACTCTTACCCTCTTTCCCTCAAGGTTTTTGATGAAAAACTTGACCAACTCACCATCCTATTTCACATTACAATAGTTTAGTTAGTTAATTATTTTTTGCGTGCAAATGAAAAAGAAAATTGTAATTATGAAATTAGTAATTGCAATGCATATTTACCTCCTCATCCTTATCTCCATCGATGGAGAGATATTGACCCGAGCCGCTGATACCGGTGGATACAACTCCCAAGGCATTTCAATGAATCCCTTCGGATGCTCGAGGCCTTCGGGAATATTTACTATACCTGCTGCAGCTATTCCCTTGACCAATTGGTTGAGGTTATCGACCATGGTTAATCTGTGGTGGGTTTATTGGCCTTATTTTTTGGGATGGGGAACTGTTGCCGCACTTGCTTCTTGTTATGCATGGGATAGCAACAACCGCTGACAGTCGAGACTGGGTACCTCGGTAGCAACATGGGTGTTCCTTCTTCCCGGTGGCTCTTATCAGAATGTCCTCAGCTGGGCCCATCTCTAGGGTTCCCTTCTATTTTTCCTCGTTCATCCTCAACTGTAGTGCATATTATTGCGTTAGTAATGAAAATAACTCTGTACTTGAATAATTAAATGAATATGATACTTACAATATCCTCCACGATGGCCTTAACTTTTGGGGTTGCATACTCTGTCTTTCCCCTAGTTTGACTCCAGGTAGACCAATGATCTGCCAGGCTTGAAATTATTTGAACTGATCAACTGCTCGATCTCATCCTATGTGTATCCCTAATCCCTCAGCTTCTTTCTCTCCTTCTCTTTTAGCTGCTTGATCAGCTTCTCCTTTGTGGCCCTGTTACCCTTTGGTCCGGTGTGGTGCTTGTATCTTTTTTCTTTTGATTGGGAACTAACCCTCTTTTTTTCTTCTTCTAAAAACCATAATAAAATTTAAATAGTTACAAACGCAAAGAATTAGTCACTACTACAAACTAAGTCTAATGTAACACCTTCTTGCAACAATTATTGAAATTTTTACAATAACTTATAAAGTGTTACTTAAACCATTAAAAAGTGTTACTTAAACATTGAAAAGTGTTAACACTTATGGTATTACTTGTAAAAGTTTTGCAATAGGTTCAACTTAGTATTATTCGCACCTAAAGTAACACTTTTAAAAGTATTACCATAGGCCATGCTACATTAGATCTTACATAACACTTTTTAAAATTTAGGTAACACTTTTCAATATTTATGTAACACTTTTTAAAGTTTTAAGTAACATTTCATAAGCTATTGTAACATTTTTAATAAGTGTTGCAATTAAAGTGTTACGATAGCTCTAATTTTAGTAGTGAGTTGATAACTATTGAAACCTTATTTATCAAATCATGTCAAAACTTTAATTACCCAAATTTCCTCGATCTTTCCGTGTTCTTCAAATTTCTTCCACTCCTCCTAATCCATCCATCTGCATTTTTTCCATGGCTTGTATTTTGGAACTTTTCCGCTTGGCATGTAATGTATGTACTTGTTCGCCACCTTGGACTTCCAGTTACGATGTGCATCAGCAGCCTTGCCAACCACAATCTTTCTCAACCTTCTCCATTGCTGTTCATTCAATTCTGTCTCAAACATGAAACTTGCCTGCGATGGAGAATTACAACTTATATATGTTAGGAGCAAGATTTATAGTTTTATGAAAATAGTGAGGCATTTATATAGCAAGTAGTATGATATTGTTTCTTACCTTTATGTCTCTCCATGCCTCTTCCTTCACATGTAACGGGACGTTTGACCAGTGTATCCATGTACCAAATCTGATTCGCCTCGAAAATGTGTAGTTACAATATGGGGTCCACGCGGTCCGATTCTTGACACATACCATCTCACCATCAACTTTCTCAAAAGCATATTGTTTCCTTAGCTAACATGAGCGATTGGCACATAGTCGTCCCTCATTCTCTACACCAATTTTTAATCTCAAACTTGTCGAAAAGCTTTCCCTGACGCCCGCCTGCCTTGGTGAGGTCATCATACCTTGGATCGCGAAGGGGTACATCCTCTTTATCATTCTCATTCTCTTTGTAAGCATCCTGTTCGGGAAGATATGTTTTACCCACTCCCTCTTCCTAAAATTGGATCTTGAGTACCATCAGTGGAACGTCATCTTGTGCAGTTTTGGGAACAAGTTCTTTCTTCTACACACTTCCTTTTTTTGTTGGGGAAGGGGGGGGGGTCCAATCTTCTTCCTTTTACCAGCCACCTTCTTGGATTTAGGAGGCATCTACAAATGAAATAGAAATATCCAACACATTTTCTCATTACACAATACAATATCCATGCATTTTAGAACACACAACATCATAAATACATGTTATAACAAACACTTCAACATCACATAATGAACTATTTCGATACATTTTAGAACAACTACTTCAACAACGCATAACCAAATATATCGCATACATTTTAGAACAAACACTCCAACATTATCCAATGAACCATGTCCATGCATTTTGTAACAAAGACTTCAACAACACAAAATTAAATATATCTTATACACCATGAATACCCATACAAGATCATAAATACATTTTAGAACAACCACTTCAACATCACACAATGAACTATATCCATACATTTTATAACAACAACTTCAACAACACAAAACTATATATATCTCATACATTTTAGAACAAACACTCCAACATCAAAAAAATAACCATTTCCATGCATTTTATAACAAAAACTTCAACATCAAACAACTAAATAGTGATGAGTACAACCCAAAAGAACTTAACATTAGAATATCTTCATTCACACATTTCATCGAACACATGCTATTTCATGCCCATTTCATGCAATGTAAAGGAAGTTAGGGTATGTACACAACAACAAATGTAGGAATGGATGAAGTACCTTTGAAGTAACCGGGTGGATTGCGAATCCGCCAGCACCGCGACTCAAATGTGGAGAAATGGGGTTCGTAGATACAAAAAGTGGGGGGTTTGCGGTTGATTTATGTGGATAATTTGAGGGATGGTAGAAATGGATGTTGAATGAGGAGTTATGGAGGTCTAGATTGTGGGTATTAATCAGATTGATGGGAGAGACAATTTTGAAAGAGCAACCGTTTGGAAAGAATGAACCAGTATGTGCTGACGAAGACGATCCACTTTATATAAATGCAGAGTTAGGACCAGTACCTATATCTAAGATACCGGTGTTGACTTTAATTTTAGCACAATCTAGGAAGGACCCATATGTTCTAAGTACACAGCACCAGTAAAATAACAGTGCTGATTCATGTTAAACTGTGCGGTTTAAGGAAGCTGCTTATAGCTGCTATAAATATTATTTATAACTAGGCAGAAAGTAATGGATAGATTTAATTTCTAACTACGTAGCACCGGTATCATTACCAGTGCCAGTTTTATAAAAGCCGGTGCCCGATTTCCTTATAGCACCTTCTCAAGGCTGCTTTAAATAATATTTTCACTGGGCAGAAATGAATGGTTTCAAAAATTTCTAACTCCTGAGCACCAGTATAATAATCGGTGCCAGTTTACAAAATACATGTGCCTAGTTTCATTAAAGCAGCTGCTCAAGGTTGCTTTAAATAAAAAAAATTAAAAACACATTCTGGACAGAGAGCTAAAGGGTAAAAACATGGTTATGTACATAACACCAGTAATGCGTATCGGTGCCACAATTGAGGAAACCAGTGCCAATTTACTTAAATTGGGATAAATATGATTTCGACCTAGTATAAATAATGTGGGAAAAATGTTTTCCCATATAGCACGGTATATAAACTAGTGTCTTGTTTGAAATGTTGAAATTTTGAATTTCCCGCTCAACGTTGGTCAAAACTTTGCATTTGTCAAAGCCCACCACTAGTCAACACCAGTTTTTTGCCTTAAAAATCTGTGCCTTTTAATTCTTCAACATTTAGTATTAATCGTTATATTGGCAACGTGTGCCGGAAAGTTGTTCCGTCGTTATGTTTCTGCAATTGAACTGAATAATATTTAATACAACATTCCATATGTCCTGTGTTCCAAGAAAGTGTTAAAAGGATGAACGAAAACGGTCCGCATATAACTTTGATTAAATTACACTATTGGCCAAAACTAAGTTACACCTTGTTCGTTGTATCGAAATAACTTGCTATTGGGTATTCTTGGGTCAATATAAGCTTTCTTAGTATAAAAGGATTTCAATGAAATTTAATAAAATGCTAGTACATGTCTTAAAGTATCTTACTCTTGATTACTTAGAAGCTAGGAAGTCCAAACAGGAAGGATTAGTGGTAAAATTTTCCCACGAAATTTAAATAATTTTTTTGATTCAGGCTTGAAATATACATTAGGATTTGATAATGTACCATTGCATCCGATTAGGTTTGAATTTGGACCTCCAAGTGAAGTTTTTACTTTTTGCACCTAGGTCCCACCAAGAATCTTGGAATTGTCGAAATGCAAAATTGGCGATGACATACTAAAATTCAATAATTTATGATCACAACTATGCGATTTGGACATGATTGGGTTAGCTTAACACCCTTTAAAATAAAAACAAAAAATTGAAATTGCACTGTTTCCCAAAAGTGTGTGAAAACCTTATATGTTGCTTCAAAATACTTGATTTTTTCTAATATAGCCTAAATACAAGATCTTTAAATAATAGAAATTTCGATGGTATAAATTATGAAGTTGTAGTACATGTTCTAGACTAAATTATGCTAATAGTTTGGAATTAATAAAGGGAAATCGCATTTGATTTCAGAATTAATAAAGGGAAATGGATAATAAACATGACTATGTGGCCCAATTTATCCTGGTACTTGAAATCCCAACACGTTAAATTCAATTCAAAATCATAGATTTGTTATAAACGTCCCATCAAAGTAAAAAGTGAAAAAACCATAGTTCATCACATTTTTATAGAAAATCATGAATAATATCGAGCGAACTGCTCTTCATCCAACATCTTTGCATCCTCTGAGCTAGTCCACACGCCGCTCTGCCCAGCTCCCGTCCCTCGATATGTAGGGAAAGTTCTAACTACTTTCAACGTATCGGGATTTGATACTCAAATATCTTACACAGGTGATCGCAGCTGAATATTTGATAATTATGTGATTCCGTAGGCATATTTTGGACACCAACCTCTAATGCCGCGACTCTATATTTCAATGAAGTAACCACATTGTCATGAGGTATTTTTTAGAACCTTTCCCATCTCAGGCATGTCACAAAAATTTTTCCATCCAAGTATCCGGACAGTTTCTTAAAACGGGGGAGATGTTTCTATTTTCCTCTTCGGAAAATGTCGCCTTCTTCTGTAAGTTTGTTCAATTAGCCTTTCCTCATCCGACACGAATGTCTTCTCTTGTTATTTAATATTGGAGGAGATGCATTGCGTGTCCTCTTCAATGGATTTTTTGGTGTCATATCCTACAAAGGCCACTCTAGCATTTAAACAAACACCTTCCATGCATCCAAAAAACCGTAAACAATACTAGTGTTTCAAACATGAAAAAAAATTCAACCAAAATTAATATAAATCTAGGAATAGAGATATGTAACTAATCTAAATTAATGGTTCGTACATCATTGCATCATAGACTATAAGAAATTGTACATAAAACCTAACAAACATTATTCCAAAACCGTGCACGAGTAACTTTCTTGTTAAAATGATATATATTATTGAAAGGGAACTCACCTTAGTCCTTGACAATGTTTGGGTTGATGATTCCCATGTGATAGTAGGGAAGATTTTCTCTCCAACTTCTTGAATTGAAAGGTGAAGCATATGTGGATCCGTTTTTAATATATGCGAAGTTGAAATTAGCACCGGTATAAAGTATGGATACCAGTGCTGGTTTTGACATACGCAGCTGCTTATTGCTGCTTTAAATATATTCATTTGATTTTTTACAACTCAAGATCAAAGTTTAAAAATATTTTCTAAGTACATAGCACTGGTTGTCATACTGGAGCTAGTATGGACAACAACCGGTGTCTTCTTAGAAAAGGCAGCTGCATAACATTGCTTTAAATCAATTAATTTGCATAATTTTCCAACCTGAGATTAAAGTTAAAAATTATTGTCTAAGTACGTAGCACCAGTAATGATACCGGTGCTAGTAATTGAAATAACTGAATCCTGTTCAGGTAAGGCAACTGCTTATTGATGCTTTAAACCATATTTTTACTCCATTATTCCAACCCGAGATCAAATGTTAAAATATATTTCAAGTCCATAGCACCGGTACAATAACCGATGCCAGTTTTACCAAACACTGGTGTCTTTGATGAAACAAAGCAAACACTCTATTTCCCAGCATCGATTTTTTGTCCTCTTACTGGTGCTACTTTTCATTATCACTTTTTAAGAAAAAGATATAATGAAGAAGAATGGAGAAATGCGCGACGCTACAAATGAACTAAACCCAAATTCATATGTTAATTTCTATATGTTGAATAGATAGGATACTGGTGACTACACAAAAGTATAATGCTAATTACATTTAGGGTGATAAGATACACCTATCTTTTCCTTTACAAGACAACACCCCCAGCCACAATTTAACCACTCTCATCAACCCACAATCCATCGCCATAAGACCGTTGACCTATTAATGCTCCACCCACATCCTCTAAACTTGGAAATACAGATGGGAACCAAGGACATTTCCCTGGGACGGGCCAATCAGTCATCTTTGAAGAAACACTTTTTCCCATTTAGGACGACACACTACTTCTCATTGCTAGGATCCCAGACATAAAAAAACCTGGCGTGTCTGGGCAGCTGAGATGAACTTGTCATCCTCGAATCCAACTCAGGCAAGGTGCATCAATGTGAAACCCATGGGTTTCTCCGTTTGAACCCCGCCACCATTATCAACCTAATGGCACCTGAATACCACAACTTTGAACCCCACATAGTCCAACTCCCAAATCTCCTCAATCACCCCGTAAAAGGCCATCACTACAACAACATGGTTTTTATCGTTCTTGCTGGACTGCCACATCGATTCAGATCAAATGTAAACTCCACTGTTCTGCATCGTGATCTTGCTATCATTCTCAAAGGTTGCAAAACTGAAACCATTAATCTCATACCCTATGTATCTTCCGAAAGTGCAGTTTAGCATCTTTGCAAGTGATCGAAGTTTATAGGCATGTCATCCACATTGCAGCGATTATAAAACCAATCAACAAATGTGAAAGAATACTCTAAATTTATTTTGTTTGATGACCAGTCTGAATATATTTCTTGTAAATATAACATATGCTCTTGAACATAGATTGCAGTCTGGCTACTTTTCTGTAAAACTTAAAGGGGAACTGTCATCAACTCAACATTGAAGGGTGTATGAAATGTACCTTTCGAACGTGCAACACCATTCTTCCTTCCAAAGTGTGCTTGTTCATGTAATCCGACCAATTTCTTACCAATTATGTTGAAAGTACAATATTCAACTATCTCTTCGGTCACGTACCTTTACTCAATGCTCGTATCTAGTCGGCGATGATTGCAAACGTAACCTTTGAAAATGCTTATGAGTCACTCGAAAGGGTACATCCAATGCATTCCCACAGTACCAAAAAGTCAAATTTCCCTAACCAAATGAATGACTAGATGAACCATGATGTCAAAGAAGGATAAAGGAAATTACTTCTCCAACTGACGTAACACTAAAACACCCTCTCGGTCCAACACATCAAGCGCTTACCTACTTATATTATTTCAACAAATGGAGTTGAAGAAGAAACATAGTTGCATAACGCTAAATCGCACATCCTCCTCCATAACACCACAGATGGCAACGAGCAACAATTTTTGCATGATAATGTGACAATCATGTGATTTCTAGAAGTTTATACTCAAATCGTCATCCACAAAGCGACTTACACTATAAGAGTATCCGGATAGTACCTTCATTCCTTGTATACACTAACAAACTGATCTTCTCTCATCCACTAACAGATTGTAATGGGGCGGGAGGGAGGTACGTTCACTTCCCTCTCACCTTTGGGGCTAGGTCTGATCAAATCCCAAGCTCCAACAAATCCTTCCTTGGATCCAAGTTGTCTTTCGTCTTCCCAGGAATATTGAGTAAGGTACCAATCAAACTCTCGCACACATTTCTCTCAAGGTGCATTACATTCAAACAATGCCAAACTTCGAAATGCTCCCAATAAGGTAAATCGAAGAAAATCGACCTCTTCTTCCACGGTCCTTCAGGTGCTGCACCCACATTCTTCATCTTTTTTCCCAAGAATACCATTCAATTTCTTCACCTTGTTGTGGATGAAAACCCCAAGGAGATTTCAAAACAAACAAACTTAGAAAATTTATTCAAACCACAAATTCAACACTAAATCTTGCACATGAAGAACATATTAATGCCAAAAATCGTACTGCTTCCCACTCGACAACAACATAATTTATTATTATCTTGAACAGAAGCTTGAATAACTGCAATTATGATACCACTTGTTGAGAAATTAATCCCCTATGGAGCTCAAGATAATAATAAAGCAAAAACAGAAACGTCGATATTTAACGCAATACACCATTTTTGCTACATCTACAAACAGACACAGATTTTATTAGGTTAAAAAATGGTGGACTTCTTAGACCATAAGAGACGTCTGAAAAACACACATATAGAAACAGACATAGACAAGATTATATATCGATCTCTCATACTATGTAAATAGAAGCTGAATATGACTTGCCTAATTTAAGTTATAAACCGATAATGAAATATCTACCTTTAATACATAGAAAATACATAATCAATCAAAAAAATCAATCAATACCCTGACATTTGACAAATAAAAAATCAAATGTAAACTAAAATATCATTTATTTCCCACACTTTAAATATAACAAGCTAGAATTTTAAACTAACAAAATGTCTACTACTTTTTTAATCAAAGACCACTATTATTATGTGTAATTTATTACAAACTGGGCCAACTCATGGGCCTTATCTTCATCTAATCCAGAAATTTTACAGAAGTAAACATTCTAAAACAATTCTATAACTTTGATTGCATCTTGAACTTCGGTTAAAACCTCCAGAGAGGACTTGTTTCTTTGATATAAAATCAATCGCTAACTTAGAATCTGAGCAAATTGTATCTCTTGTAAGGCCTTTTGCCCTGATATCCTCTAGGCAATGAATTATCGATAGGTTCTTTGCTTGTAAAGGACTAACTGCAAGCACAATTTTGTAGGATTCATCCAACGCTTCCCATGAGAAGTTAACGCAACACCAAGCTCTTACTGAAATACATTTTCTTTTCTTGGAGGCAGCATCTGCTATGTAAGTAGGAGTTTTGGGACGCTGTAACTCAAGTTTTTGAGGTGATGTTCCTTGGTGGTGAGTCCCAATATCTCTTTTTACTCGATTCTTCGATTCCTATGGCTGAGGAGATTAGTAAAGCTTAAGAATTGCACATCCTTGTAACTAAATTTGCGAAGGATCTTTTGGGGAATTGGGAGCTCTTTTTCCTGGTCTATATCATTTATGAAAATCCTGATGACCCAGATTATGCAGAACGATAATTGCACATCCTTGTCCATGTGTGCTTCTAAATTAGTCATTTCGTAAAGGACCTGTAAAGTTCAGAATTATTTAAGTTGGCAATTTGTGAAAATTATGAAAATATGAAATATTATGTTGAAACATCCATTTTGGTATGACTTGTGAGAAAAGGAAGATTTGTGTTGAATCCAAAAAGTATATATTTCACCCAGTTGTATTTGATTGCAGAATATATCAATTTCTATATTTATGGGATTGAATTAGATTTATGGAAGAAGATTGATATGGTATATTCGTCTATGGTGAATATATGGATGAAATATTTTAATTCCTTACTTTAAGGGATTAGATTACGAAATTCTTATCTCTAAGAGATTTGATTGTTATCAGAATATTTAATTGAGATAGAATTCCATGCGCACTAATTACTGAAGACGTGCGATTGAGCTTATATATATAGAGAACATTTTGGCTGAGCTACTTATGAATTTAATAGAAGAAAATCTGCATTCAGATTTTATCCATTGAGAGTAGCTGAGAGCTTAGTTTGTGTTCCAACATGATCAATACACTATTGATCTAAGTTCAGAATCGGAAGCCTTCATTCCTCGGGATGAGGGGATCTAGCATTGACGAGTTTCGAGGTCATGGGGGTCTGATCAAGGTGGATCGGTATTAAGGGAAGCTTGTGAAATTCACATGTTGTAATTAGAAAAGATAAATATAGTTGTATGATGTGCATTGTTCTATATTGTTCTAATTAGTGAATTTATTATGAACTAAGCCAGACCCCGCATATGTAGGTGATTTTCACCGAACTGCGTAACCAAGTATGTGTGTTCTTGCTTTACATTTTTTCACACTAGGTTTAATAGGTTATGTTGGAACACTGTAGTACTTATTAAATTAATTAGGTAAAACCAAAATTTCAATTGGTATCAGAGCTTGATCACTTACTCTTACCTTGGTTGTGTCAAGGAAAGTGATCCGGTTTTACCACGTCGACCAAAGAAGGAGCCTCAGTATCTCGGCCACCACTATTGGAGGGAACAAACTACAATTATTAGAAGGTTCACATGAGAATGTTCATCAACTCACTGGATGAACTGGCGTGGCACTTTGCAGAAACCGAATGGAATTATCCAACTGAAGATGTTGAAACCACTTCAAAGGAAAAGGAAGGAGAATCGAGCACTCAGAAGCAGAAACTCAAGGACAAGTCAACTTGGAGTCCGAATGAACTTAAGGCATCAATGGCAAACTCAAAAATTTTGAATGCTATGTTCACAGTAGTAGATGAATGTCAGTTCAAACTCATTTCTACTTGCTATCAGGTAAAGAAGGTTTTGGACATTCTGCAAACAATCCATGAAGGAACTAGCTGAGACGAGAATCTAAACTTCAAATGTCGGCCACAAAATTTGAGGAATTGAAGATAGAGGAGGATGAGACTATTGCAATTTTCAATATGAAGCTTAGAGATATAGAAAACATGGCATACCAACTCGGGAAAACATATAAGAAGGCAAAATGGGTGAAAAAAACCTTAAGATCACTACCTCAAAGATTTTCAATGAAAGTTGCTGCCATTGAAGAAGCAAAAGATGTATCCACCATGACACTAGATGAATTGATGGGATCCTTGCTGACTGATGTGCCCAATTTATATAATATTTTTGGCACATTCGAAGTCTAATTTTGTAATAGAATGGGGATTTAATTTGAAGTAAATAGATATTTTATCAATTAGAGGGTTAGGATGATATCACATATTTTATGTCCTAAATCTATGATTTATGAAGTGTTTTGAAGATTATTTTGAAGACTCCTTTTGAAGAGTTCGAGATTGAAGAGGCGACAAAATTTTGAAGAGAAGGACAATTATTCTGGAAATTGGTAGAAGTTGGGTAGAGAGCTTGTCACGGTCTGATGTGTCCATTTTATACGGTTATTTTAGGACATTTTGGATTCACTTTTGTACACTTTTGTGCTCTATGTGTGG
>JAULKK010133155.1:0-17003 GCA_032355705.1 Rubia peregrina | reverse complement strand
AGGTTGTGCGAAATTCCGATGGCTTATTCCTTGGTCAAGCCAGATATGCCAAGGACATTTTATTGTGCGCCAGAATGAAATACTCAGCACCTGTAGCTATCCCTTTTGTAGTTTTTTCACAGCTTTCCAGCACTTTCGGTAAGCCATTTAGAAATTCCACTCTTTACCGCTCTTTGGTTGGTGCACTTCAGTATTTGTCCATTACGTGTCACGACATTTATTATGATGTGAACACGGCCAATCAGTATATGCAGTCTCCTACTGATGACCATTACCAAGCCATCACCAGAATTCTGCGTTACGTCTGTGGTACTATGCACTATGGACTTCAGTTTTGTACGAATTTTTCCACTTTGCCAGCTTTGGGTTATTCTGATGCTGATTGGGCTCGTTGTATTACTACTCGTAGGTCTACTTATAGTTATGCCATTTTTCTTGGTGGCTACCTGGTTTCAAGGAGTGCTAAGAAGCAACCTATAGTGTCTCGTTCTAGTTCAGAATCAGAATACCGGGCTATGACTAATACTGCTGCGGAATTACCTTGGTTGATGAATTTACTACGGGATTTGCACGTGACTGCTAGTGCCCCGGCTGTTTTGCTATGTGATAGTAATAGTGCTTTCTTTCTTGCTCAGAATCTGGTTTCGCATAACAGAGCCAAGCACATTGATATTGATTATCATTTTGTGCGTGTGAGGGTGTCTTCTGGCAAGCTCAAGGTTGCTAATGTTCCTACTGATCAACAGCTTGCTGAAATCTTTACAAAGAATTTACCTCGTCCTCAGCTTGAGTTCTTACGGTCCAAGCTTTGTGTCGCGACAAGTCCCACGCTTCGCTTGAGGGGGGGGGGTAATAGAATATGAAATGAATTAGAATCAGATTAAGAAATGAATACCCTTTCTGATTGGTTTTGTATATATCCTTTTCCTTTTCCATATCTGATTCTGTCTTGTATACCCTTTGTGCTCAGTATATATATGAATACACACAGCCACAATTATTTGTGGATTTTACATTCTATAATGGCCCATTTCCATTTTACGTCTCCAATGATCATCTTTGACCATCAATATCTTTAGTTACATATACCATTTTAGAGTAAAAAGTTGATATTTAGAAAATAGATGTTAAGATGAATCTAACAATATCTCACGTGATATTTTTATCATATATATATATAAAACTTATATTAATGGTCAAAGTTGACTAAATTTGGCTTTGAAAAAGTTAAGTGACCGATAGCTGTGGCACGGAGGGAGTAGTAGTTTAAGTAAAGCTTAGATACAAGATGTATGGACATTTGTTGACCAGATTTTGAATCATAACTTCGAATGAAATACACAAAAAGACTTAATTACATTAGTGTTTGGGAGGATTGTTATGATAAAAAATTGGTAGAAGAAGTCCCTTCTCAAAATTTGGTGATTCTTCATTTCACTTGTCCATGTTGCTGTTGTTAGGCCAATGGAGATTATTTTGGTCAGCAAGAATTTGGGCCCTGGATTTGGAAGTAGCATAAAACCATGAAGCTTGTTTATCCATGGTGAAATGGAACCAAAGGTAGGCAGAAGTTTCCAGAGATGAGCCGAGTTCTTCCATTTCTGCAAATTAGTATATAATTATAGCTGTATCCATCCTCAGTAACACAACCATTTGTTCTGATATCAGGTACATCATATTTATCAAGATAGATGAGTCCTCTTATTTTTTTTGTGAAAGATCTGTGATGGTAAGAATTTGATAACTGTTCACAGTTAACGCAAATTAAGCAATAACATCAGCTACATGATTTCCTTCTCTGAAAGTATGGATTAAAATGGTATCACTCTTTATGCAGTTAGTTTTATCAGCCAAAGTATACTAGTGCCATGGAGTTTTAAGAGTGTAGCTGATCATGTTAATGGCACAAAGACAGTATGATATTCAATAGATGATGTAACCTGTAATTCATGAATAACCGATATGCCCCTCATTATAGCTAACACTTCAGCTTCTAAAGATGAAGCAGAACAGGTAATTGCTGATTTGGAAAATACCACAGAACCTACAATTCCTAGACCAATTTTTCCAGACCTGCTATCCCAAGCTGCATCAAGATTAGTCTTTAAATGGTTTAAGGGTGGTTTGATCCAGCAGCTTTTCTGTATAACTGGTTTGGGGGTGGTTTTAATGGTGGAACGAATCCAATTTCAACCAGTTCATGATCAGATCTTTGGGTAAGGTAGCATGGTTTGGCAAACAGGAAGTAGTATACCTCTTTTCCAATTTCACTGACAGTATTCTGAACAGAGATGGGAGTGCCATTATAGATAAAATTATTCCTAACTTTCCATTTATACCAACATGGTAGACAAGGTGTGATAGTCAACATAACTCTATTCAGTGGGGGAAAACCAATTAAGGACCAAACAGACATCATGAATCGATCCCACAGATTATCAAAACTTACTGGTGGAATAGCAAAGAATCTGAAATTTTTAATCCAGACTTGCTGAATCTTTCCACATTATTTAAAGTAATGGTCTAAAGAGTCTTGGTTAATGCAGATTATACATTTTCAAGTAAGCTTAAAACCAAAACCAATTAGCACGTTGTCAAAAGGAAACATGGCATTCATTAGTCGCCACATAAACACTGAAATATTTTGGGGGTTTTATGGTTCCATTCCCCCCCAGAGATGAGTATATACCATTTAGAGTGACTGGTTGCAAGTAAGCTGATTTGAAACTGAAAGTGCCATTTCTTTCCAATTTCCAGATCAGTCTGTTGGGTCTGTGGTCTGCCACCTCAACATCCTGCAAAAAAGAGATGGTGTTAGGAGATATATGAGTAATGATGGCTGGTATTAGTTCCTGCCTGCGCATGATGAAATGTGATATAGAACATTACGAAGGAATGAGATGAAAAAGCTGATCTGTTTAATCAATTATAGGACCTGTGTCAGTCCGTGTCCCCGTGCGGTAGTGAACAAGTTGTTAAAAATTGGTGGTTTTTACAACCTCTTCGCCGAGATGTACGTTAAGATTGTGGATGTAGGGTAGTGGCGCATATGGAGAAGTATGTACACCTAGAATCGCATTTCAGAAATTGCAGGGTAGATGATAGTGATATTTTAACACCAAAGGTGAAGCAAAACGGGCTGTGGATGAGGTGTATGCCAAAAAGATTGTGGATAATGCGCACTCCTTCCCCTTTCTTGATGAGTTGGAGGGTATGCCGATGTTGCACGTGCTTACCTACCTCGAGGTACGTGAGATTGATAAGTACAAGGATGATGCTGAGGAGGAAGATGAGACTGATACCATAGTGGACGAGCACTTGTGGTTGTGCACTCACTAGTGGAAACCAGATCTATTAAAGGTGGTTCCTTCGAACAAGAGAAGTCGCTTTTGGAGTGACTTTTCTGGTCATGTCTTTGATCCTCTGCAACCAAAGACGGTTCTGGGAACCGCCTTTGAATAAATATTATCAAAGGTGGTTATCAACCGCCTTTGATTAGTTATGAGCTCAAAACTTTTACTCCGACAGTCGAACTTTAGAAGCAGTTCTAAGTGTGGAACTGATTATCCGACCGTCGTTTTACATTTATGGTTCCGATTGAGGAACATAATTTTGAGTTCCGAGCGTGGAACTATGGGTCATACAATAGCAGTTGAAATGTTGTTACGAGCACAAGACGTCATCAAGCCTGGATGAATTGTTTCTCCATTGGGAGTCAATTCTAGAATCTCACTGGTATATTGACGCAGGGGATGCAATTTCTGGCGAAACAATTCCAAGTCCAAAACTATTTCTGCTCTTCATGTCCCGGTGAAGGAACATGAAATTGGATCTATGTATAATATTTATGGACATATTCTAGTCCCTCCATCGGAAATCCGATCGAACATGATGGTAAAATTTGCCAATTTCATTATAAACCAGCTTTCAAAAGCCTCTTCAAATAGATCAAAATTGTACAAAATACAAGAGATGATGACACTAGATATCAAAAATATATTGACTACGCTAACAAAACATCAATCTATAGATAGGAATAGAAGCCATCACAAATCTATTCCACACAACAATATCATCAAATACTAGTCTCTCATAATACCACATTGGGATTCCCAAATAAAGAGGAGCAGGAGTACACGAGATACCTAGCCAAGCAATTTCTAACGTTGTTGATGCCATCTTGTCAATAAGGCTTGAGAACTCTTGGAAAAATTTGTGAAACAACCAAAATTACCAAATAAGAATTGAGACGACATGTTACATTGCTTGAAAACATTCTCGAAATATTTATCTTAAAAACTCACTTCGTTGATCTCTAGGTAATCCTCACACACATGTGTGACACACTCCGCTGTCTATAGCATTACGTAATAGCCACATTCCTATGTATTTGCTTGTTTCTTGTACTAATAAATACAATTAAGATTAGTACCATATAATTAATATAACTGATGACTAAATAGAAATTTGCAACATGAAAAGATAATCACACCTTGATTGTATTAGGTCCAATCTCTCATCACCATTATTTCCCCAACCTTCGATAGAGCCACCCAATATTTTAACGAATGCATTGGACGGTTGGTAGTGAAGAGGATCCATCCAGTAAATGTGCTTCTTGTCGGGGACGATAAATATTAATCTCCAATGGTCCCTACATCATTGGAGAAAATATAAAAAATAATGGATTAATGGACTAGCTTTAATGACATGAGTGTGTATCCATCACCTTTCTATGTACAGTGAAACAAATAATTTTTTATCTGTAGTCCACCCTCTCCTGAACAGTACACCCGATTTCTTGAGTAAACACCGGACAAAAGTACCCTATCCAACCCTTGTCCTTTTTGTTATAAAAACAATACATGTACCTTCGAAATGGAATTGGATGTTATCAATTAGGAAAAATGATCACGAATTATTAATAACTTGAACAAAGTGAAATGATGTACTACTTTCAATAAGTATAGGGACATTATCGTCACGTTCACTTGGTCAAACCTCTATAGACCTCAAAGTCACTCCATGATGCAATGATTTCTCGCTTATGACCGAATACACATTCATTACCCGAGAATAAGTAAATTGAGTTCCTTTGGCGTTTGACTATGAAATCATATAAGACCCTTACGAAATGCGGTGACTTCTTAATAACCTGTGCTCTGGTGATAGGGGCTTTCATAGTCTTTTCCGCCTCAATGATTGGCTTAGATGTTGTCATTGGCGTCTCCTTCAAATGATTATCTTTGATTGGGTCCACGTAAATTAGACAACAAGGCCATAGAAGGAACATTCCCCGTGTGGATCTCACTCACTTGTGGTTACCTTCCACAATTGGTAATATGGATTTGAGGACATTTGGGTTTTCCATTGAAACCCTACAAATGCCATCACCAATTAGAACAGAATGATGATGTCACCTCGATCAATATATAGCTCACACAAATGCGATGTCTACATTGTGAGGGAGAACGTACATATTGTAAAATAAATTTGTAATATAATACATATGAATGAAATAATTTAATTCGACCAAGCTTGTTTTGGGACGAGACAATAGCATTGATAATGTTATTTTCTTCATGTGGCGGGGGATCAAGAATGGGTTGTTGGTTCATCTCCACTTCTCCCGGCGAGTTTCATGATCCTCTAGATGATGGCGTCCAACCGAGTATCAATTCATCCAAGTTCCTTGGTAAAGAGAGCCCCGTGTGCTCAACCAACTTTCGAATCAATAATTCTTGTTGCTCTATCCACTTGTCTCTAACGAGGGATTCCTTTTGCAACACATAGACTCTCGATGGTTTAGCCCGATCGTAGGTTCGAACTTTCCCAAATGCCTTTATTTGGGACAAAAATGATCCCACTCCTTTGGCATGACCGGGATGGTCATGTTTATTTGTAGCCTCGCAAATGATATCGTTCTTACCCGATGAAATGAATCGGCCCTCCAATTGGTCTTGGTTTAACTTTTCCTGCAGACGTAATACGGTGCCATGAATAGTAATTAAATGAAATATTACACCCTTTTTATTTGAATGAATAAATGAAGTCTTACAACTCGTTCCCCAACTTTAATGATTGGAGGTTTATCGTACCCGCCCTTTTTGTTTTGTCGACTCTTCATTAAGAGGTCCCACATATCTATCTCTTGCACATCGATCAGAGTGACCGACAGCCTCACCTCTTCCTTTCTCATCCCCCCATCGATGACAATTTGAATATCCCTTTCGGAACACTCTTTCATTAGTTTGAGGGTCGCTAATCCATATCCACCGCGGCTCTTACGATGAGGTGTTTTGTTTTTCAATGCACTACTTTGTTCCCCCCCCGGTACCCTAGTTTTTAGGATGTCACAACCAAAGTAATATCTGGAGACAAATAAAAAATAATTTACATCACTTACATTTTTCTCATTATCCAAGGCTCTCCTCTTATGAATTTCCCAACTATTTGGTTGAATATGCATATAGGTCAACCATGGAAGATCACCCTTTGTGCTAGAGAATATGTAATCTCTAGACCAAGTGTACTTGTGTTCTCTCCAACTCTTTGACATCATGGTCATTGCTTTCTTCTTCAAATCATCCAAATCCGGATAATCGACCTCAAATGGCCTCTATAAAAATTATACAAAATCAAGATCAAATACATGTACCACAATTTATATGAACCTTAGATGTAATGATAAAGGTATAAGCATAAGCAAAGTAAGAAATGCTAGCGGATACCTTGCATTCCATCCAAAGGACATCATTGTATTCTTTAGGGTCCTCATGCCAGGTATCGTAGTTGATGAATACCATTTTCCTACCCAACTCGACCACTTAGCACGCTCTTCGGACAAACACTTTCCCCATTGGTCGAATGTTAATAATGTTGAATTCTTCCTTGCCATTCTATGTTCTAAAGTTCTACAGTGTGTCCTAGCTACAATGACCTCCACCGACCCCTGTTCTTTATCATCTTCATCGCCGATTGTATCGGAGAGTCCCTCGAGCGAACCTGTTGATTCTTCTCGAGATCTTTTCCCTGACATTATAGTACCTATGGACAATCAATGTACTGCACTTGGAAATCACTATAACACAATAGAAGACATTACATAATAGGAAACTATAAGTGGGTCATAATAGCACACACCATCTACATATATCTTAGGAAGACAGTTAAAAGAGTTTGTGATTCATAAGCTAATCACATAAAAAAATGACACCAACACTTTTATTTTTACCTTTCCATCAATAGATGGGGACTAGATGTTGAAATGATCTAGATAGACCATTTGTTTCACCTTGTTAAAACCCTAACCAAAATCATAGCTTCTTGGTGTTGATTCTTCAGAGAATATGTCATAGAGAAGAATAAAACTAGGGTTTTAGAACATTTTTGCAATGTGAGTGAGAATCTATGAGAGATTTGTAAAGAATTTTGAATATGAAGGTGTTGGAAGGGTTTTTGGAGGAAAAAACGCGAGAGAACTTGAGCTAAAAACAAATGGGTATTAATTACTCATTTGAAAATCGCCTTTGTTGCCTTGTTTTTTAAAGCCAGGAAATGTGTTACGAACTTGGAATGATTTTCGGAGAAATTGTTCCAAATGCGAAACTACATCTTTTCTTCAAGAAATACTATAGACTTGGTTCTGAGCTCAGAACTCAATCTCCTATGTGTATATATATATATAATTGTGATCGGGTTTCATAACCAATTCAAAACCCTAAATCCCCAAATTCCAATTTCCCCTACATTTTCGTACTCGTAACCCATATACATTATTCTCCTAATCAACTACCCAATTGTTCCTAGATATCAAGGTGGTGAATCGAACGGTGGACATGGCGTCAAAAAGTAATTAACAACCAACTCAGGACCAACCCGAACCTGCAGAGAGATTCTTCAATCCGGGTGCCAAGAAAATGTATATGGCATTCTATTGCAGAAAATGCACTAACCCAAAAGTTATTCATGCATCGGATGTCGTGCTAAGGAATTTGATTAGTAAATTTGAGGCATCGGGTTTTAACAAGTTACTCCTTTTAGATAAACCCGTCCATTATGATGAGGTCATATAATTTATGTTAATTTAGGATAGTGTAGTAGTAATAATGACCGGACAATCGTAAACAGTGTGACAATACATGTTACAATGTATTCAATAAATGATGCCCTAGGTTGTGAGTACATTGACCCTAATAAATTGAAGCATGTCGATGAGGGGGGACTATAGAAAATTTCCATTAATAGAATTGGCCCGAGGTTAGAGATATAACCCCATTGTGCCCGTAGCTATGACTTAAAAATATTTTAAGAGGTCAGGATCGGCACCCAAGCAGGTAGAGAGCTACGATGTGACAGTGTTGTTTGTTAAGGATAGGTTGGCTTATGAGTGGATTTGTCAAAATGTCCTACCGTCGAGGGGCCATGCATGTGAGCCTACAATATGGAATCTCATGTTATTGTACTACGTGATGGAGGGTGTGAAGTTTAGCCCGGGCTATACAATTTCAATGTATATGTTGAAGGCCGCAGTGGGTAAAAAGAAAGATCTTCCGTATAGTGGTTTGATTATGGCGTTGATCAAGAAGTGGAAGGTTGTGCCCGTCAACAAACCATTGCGGTTAGAGTACTATGATGGGGCCTGGTTAGACCACAAGCTTTGGCGCTTGAACGAAGACAGTGTATATGTGCAGCGCACAATTCCCGGGTTGTCCTCAAGGGTAGAAAAGAGAAGGAGGGAAGCCACGATGGGGAAGGCAGAGGCATCTTCATCTCGTGAGCATTGAAATTTTTTCAATTTTAAATATATTCCCTTTTTAACATCTCTTAATATGTTTTTCACGACTGTTTGTTGTGTTTTGCAGGTTGTCGAGGTTCGTGGATGAGTACCTTCAAAAGGTACATGCCATGTCTTCAATGTGAAGTCAGTGTCACTAATGCAGAGCTAGCCACGACCAAATCTAGGTATAACAGATTCATCGAATCGACCGAACTCCATATTGCGCTTAGTGACGATGAGGGTATAGCCAACTTCAAGCACGACTATTTGGAGGACGATGAGACAGAACCTGAACACGCTGAGGATGGAGATGCTGACCTTGAGAAGACCGACTTTGAGATTGAAGAAATGTTAGGTTGATTGGTCATGGATTTAAAAACAATTTGTTGGAATGTTATAGTTAAGGATTTGAACATCTTCTGTTTAGGATATTTGTCGTTAATTTCTTGAATGACCATGAACACATTGTTCTCTTTTTTAGATCTTGTCCTTCAAAAAGTATTCAAGTCTCTCCTAATCTATTTGTTTTAAGTCATAAATATGCTAGAAGAACTGAAGGCAGTATTTGATGAAGAACTTTATTATTATTTTTACAATTGTCTTCCCATAAGATGTTCAGAAATCATAACCTAGTGTGAATAAGTTAAACTATAGTAACGAATTTCATCTGTTACGAACTCGGTACTTAAGTTCCGACCTCTTTTGCATTTTCAGGAACCAACCCGATCATCTTCAACTTGTTTTGTCTTTAAGTTTTTTTAATATATTAGTTACGAGCTCATAGGAGAATCTGATGCCCATTATGAAATCATGAAAGTAGTTGTGATGAGGTTGGAACTTAAGTTCCGAGCTCTTTTGCATTTTCAGGAACCAAGCTGATCATCTTCAACTCTCTTTTTCTTTAAGTTTTTTCCATATATTAGTTACGATCTTAGAATAGGAGCTGAGGACATTGGTAAAGCACGAAAGAAGCTGTGACGAGGTCAGAACTTAAGTTCCGAGCTAATTTGCACTATAGGAACTAGTCTGCTCATTCTAGCTCTTTATGATTTGCACAAAAATTTGTTTTACGAGTTCGGAACTTAAGTTCCGACCTCTTTTTCTCTTTCAGGAAAAGACCTGCCAATCTTTACGGTTTGAATGTTTTTTTTGATAAAATCCAATAAAAGGTCGTGAAAGGGTTCCGTATTAGGAACTAAAAATTGGTCTTATGATAAATTACCATGAATTTGTTTTGAGCTTAAAACCCATTGTCATATACATATATATATAATCAAATCGGGGTTCATTATAAGAACCCTAAGATATTTCCGACAATGGGACTTCAACCCAAACTCAAATTCAAACTCTAACACATATGGGAAACATCTCCTCACATCACGTGTTCTTCAAATCCAAATGCACGGGTCACCGACCGTCGTTCCATATCCATGAGAGGAAGCCAACCGAGGAATCCGGGCTCTAAATCTAGGCTTGTTTCTCTTGAAGCTCAAACTAGGTTCAATGCTTTAAGCGATTTAGGAAAATTACTGTATTTCTATGTTATATATTTGAATGTGTACTAGAGCATAGGGCTAGAGGACCCTGTTAGGTTTTTTTGAAGATCAACGTGTCGTTAAACTTCTTAGTTTGAATGAACCGGATTATTTTGATGAGATATGTCAATTTTATGCCAATTTGCATGAGGTTGAGGGTGAGGGTAGTTATTGGATTAGGGTGAATGGGTTTAATGTTGAAATTAGCCCGTGGATTATCAATCAACTAATTGAATGCCCTTACAAGGGTCCGGAAGATGTTTACCCCCAAGTGAAGGACATGCTTTTAGATGACCTTTATCATAGGGGGGAATGACCGCTTAATGATGAATATCCTAGTATTGACTCTATTGCGTGTAGTGTGAAGTACTTTAGACGCAATCCTCGCGATCTAGGTAGACAGAATTGTTTGATCCAAAGGAACTTGAAATAGACCAATGTGTTGTGTACGATATAATCGCTTGGTCAATAGTACCCACTCCCGGTCACATCACCGAGCCAAATTAATCGACTCTTATGATGGTCTACTATTTCATTGAGAGGGGGGGCAAAGTTAATCTCGGCAGCGCAATTTTTAAGTACATGATGTGTGTAGCTACATCGAAGAGATTAATCAAGAATCTACCTTATGGAAACTTGATTACATTGAACTTGCACGGTGTGAACAGGTTGGCTTTTCATTGGGAGGAGAAAGCTTGCGAGTACTTTGACAAGCAATAATTTTTGAAGAAAAAGTGGTTACTGTGTCACCGAACAATTGATGTGGCCGAACCTCACAAGAGAGTAAGGGTTGAAGAAAGTACATTTATTATTTTTAAAATATATGTACGTTAAAGACTTACTATCTTTTAATAATTGTTATTTAAAAATGATTTTGCAGAGAAGTTTGACCCTAGATATATGAAGACCATGAAGAATTGCCTGAACGTATTCGCGGCCAAGTATACCAACTCAGGGAGCGTTTATGGAAGCCGGAGAAGAAACAACGTGCTTATGAGCAAGCCTTCAATGAGTCAAAGACGCCACGCCTCAAATGATGCTAATCTCTGTGACATGTTGTAAGCCTTCCATAGGAGATGCTTGGAACTCTATTTCTTTTGGTTGTAACTGTACCAGACTACATAAAATATTATGTCCTCAACTTAAATTCACTATACTATAAGAATTTAATTAGTGCAAAATTATTTTGTGTTCATGTTAATATTTTTTCGAAGTGTGCGTTCAAATTTTTAATAGCAAAAAAGGTGGTATGGCATATTATAGCAGGGTAATGAGGCAACAAGGGAAGCAAGGAATGATGACCAATTGTCTAGAATCGGTTACGAACTCGGAACAATGATCAGAGGAAATTAAAAATGTATAACATTACTCATCCTTTCAACATCCTTGATCCATAAAGGTTCCTAAGTCTGAACCATATTCATATCCCAGTTTCGAGTCCGGAAGCTATCAAATTAGAAGTCACTTTTGCACAACCGCCTTTAATTGTACAAAATTATAGGTGGTTATTCAGTGAACCGCCTTTGATTCATATCAATAGAAAATGGTTCTTTCAAAATCGCCTTCCAAAGAATCGAAACCGCCTTTGATTTTTTTTTCTGGTGCTTAGAAACAACATGTTCTGAGCTTGGAACCTTTCTTAGAAGGCGGTTCCTGGGAAATTTAGTGGAACCGCCTTTGAACTCCACCTTTAATAGGTCATTCTCCACTAGTGACTTGTACGGTCGAGGTTACAATTGTACACATCCACTAGGTGTATTATTTCTAATTATATTGTTATGGTAAGATGTTGTGTGCGCGTCTAAGAAGCGGGGAGATAAGGATGGAAACTTGTGTCTCTAGCTGGAGGTTTCCCAGGCGTATGAGAAATGAAGGCTTATCCCCCTGAACTTGTAGCGATGCACTTTGGAGTGTATGATTGTCTTTTGGTAGACCTAGTATCTTTTTATATGATTTCTGCTATTTATTTGATTGGGCCTTAGTTTTTAGATAAGTGTGCCACATGGGTTTAGTATTTTGTATCTTTTCAATGAAAATTTGGCTTTCCATTTTCCAATACCGACTATTCGGCTAGTTGGTTTCTCGGATAGCACATTATTTTGAATGTTTTAACTGTGGTAGTTTTTATAATTCTAAGGCTTAATTGTGCCTATACAAGTGCTATTATTCCTGTGTTTTAACGCAGGATAATAGAATTTTGAGAAGGTGACTTTTGTGTATGGTGAATTGTCTTGGCTATCTTTTGGCTCATCACCAGTTATGTGGTTGGCGGGGTTGGTTGGAGGGTTTTCTCCATCGCTTCCATGTTTTTGGGTTAGGGAAATGATGTTATACGTTATGTGTCTTTTACATCTACATTATGTGTTTTAAAAAATTGTTACCAACGTGAAAGATTTTAAGCCTTCTAGAAGGATTGGCGAATGAGATTAGCGAAAGTGGGAAGAGAGGGAGTGATGGTTGTGTGACATCATCTTAGAAGTCCATCAAGCAAGTACGTGGAAAAACTCATGTGGGATTCGTGGCTTGGGCTTGCTCCGGGATGCAGCTAGGAGAAGAGGAAGTGATGTGCAGGTGGTAGATTTGGGTAAATCTACTGCTTGTATTTCATTTGGGGAGTTGATAGTTTTAACGAAGTAATCTCGTTGCTTCGGGTGGGATGGTGGTGTTCCTGGTTGAGGGCACTAGTTATAGAAGAATAGGGGATGGCATAAGCTATCATAATATTCCCCTTCAAGCCGTATAGCTTGGCCGGGGAGTTTATATGTGTTTATCATCAGATTAATTTGGAATATGTTTGGGATCATTGGAGTGTTTGTTTGGGCTTAATGGTGGATTTTAGTCACCTAGGTTTTATGTGATGGCGATGGTGTGATGATAAGGTGACGATGGTGGTGAGGTGATGAGCGACACTAAGAGGTGGAAGTGGTGCTGTAATTTGTGGTGGGTGAGTTGGCAGTGGCGAAGGTTGGGAGTTGGTTCACTGATGGAAGAGTTGGTGCTGCTGTGTTGGCGAGGTGCTTGGATAGAGTCATGGGTGGAGAGAAAATGAGCAAAATATGATGGTGCAACAGTGTTAATGTTGTGGCCGTGGTTATGGTGTGCTGGTAGGGAGTGCTGAAGTGTTGTGATAGAGGGCAGTGGTGAGGCGAATATGGTGTGTGGCGCCATCTTTTTCTTTCACCATAACATTTTTGAAAAGAAGGAATTATTCCTATAAAATTGGGGTTAAATTGTCATGTGATGAATGTCTAACAATTTTTTACGTCTATCATACTAAGTGATTCGCACTCGAGAACTACTTTTCATCTAGGTTGGAGTACCAATCACTTCAACTTTATTTGTTACAATTTTTCAAATAATGTAAGGGAATTAATAAAATAAATTAGTCTTCAAACTAACATAAAACTAATATAGATCAAACACTCTAAAATATTCATCAAACGTTCAGTGCAAAAGAATCTGGACAAAAAAATGCACCATTTTCTTGCATTTTTCAGGGATAGTCTTTGTTGAAAGATATATCCCACATCGATTTCTTAAGAACTAAATGACTTATATATAAGGTCTTGGGTCACCTCCACTTAGTACCAATTGGTTTTAAGATAGAAGCCCAAAATACATTGAAATTTAACAATAGCACCACCATTTTTTTGGTTGAAAAAACTGGCTGATTTTTGGCGATGTTTTTCAGGTGGAAGGGCCGGCAGTTATCGCAGCCACAAAATAGAAGAAAATGACCTGTGGATTATGCCATTTTCTTGAATGAAATGTGGGGGAAGAAGAAAGATGAAAGAAAAAAGGAATGGTGAAAAAATGTTGTGTGTTTTTTCAGGGATGTCTGTTTGTTTCTCTCTTTTAAGTTCATGAAACATCTTTGTAATGCTTCAGATGCTTTCAGACTTCTGTACAGTTCTGCCATCTATCTTTTCTGTGATAATAAAGCTTTTATCTCATGTTTTACACGGGGTTTTTTTTAGTTCAAAATAAAAATCGGGCCATATTACAAGATTTTGGATGATATGGCGAGGTTCTGTGGGTGTGTTTGACAGATCTGTGGTTATAAGTAAATCTGAATTTTTTCAACTTATTTTGATCGTGGGGGGAGATCGGATTATGTTTTTCATTGCCAAAAAAATAGCTTTTACTTAATATCTATAACAATTTACCAACTTTGATATTCAGATTGAAAGGTAAATTGTTATAGATTGATTGAATTACTCAAATTTTCCAGCAAAAGAAGGGTAGAAACGAAGCAGGGGCGGAGGTAGTGGGGTCTGGAGGGGGCTCCAGCCCCCGCCGAGCTAAAATTTACGGGTAATTTTTTTTTTCCAGTCCCCTCCGGTATGAAGAAAAATTGAAGTTTTTTTTTCCTTTGTATGTCAGCCTCCGCCACTAATCTTTTCTGGCTCCGCCACTGAAACGAAGTAAGAAAAAAAGTTGGAATAGGAAATCTAACTGCCAAGATCACAACAATGTCAACAATGTTAGTTAGGAAATCTTTTCTCTAACTAACTCTAACTAATCTTGAATCGCTTCCCGAAACTTCTTTCTCTTCAAATCTAAGATCAGCAGGCGCTGCTAAATTGAGCTGGAGTTATGCACTTGAATTGACGCCTTTGCCCCTGTTCTATTGGGCTGCGTGACAGTTTTGTGGTGTTATATTATTGGGCCCAGCCAGTGGATTGATGACTTTAGCCCAGACGTTTCTGGATAAAAGTCTTAGGTTTGATGATCCAAAAATTATTTGTTGTTTGTTCCCGTTTCGGGTCAGAGCCTCGTTTCATTATAAAAGTCGTCAGGCCCAATAAAAAGAAATGAAAACCGACTATTTCAACCTGCTGTATCTCGTGAAATGTTAATGATTTCGTTTCGTTAGATGTGACATCATAACATAAAGTTTAAATAAATACGATCTTTTCATAAATTTATGGACATTCCACAGTGACTTTTACCTTAAATATTGTATTTTTTGTAAAATTTAAATATTGTATTTTTAAAGTTAAAACAAGAAATAATATGCATTTGAATGTGAAAATAAAAATATATTAAATATTTTTTTAAAAAAATTTAGTGCTCCCTTTGTTCTACATTAAGCTGCACACTTTGACAGTTGACTCAAAAAATATTTGAGCATTAATATCTTTAACTAATTACAATTAAAAATTATAAAAAATAGTATTATGAAAATACACATTAAGACGAATCTAATACTATGCGACGTGATAATATCCTTACTTATATATCAATAGAATTTCATAGTTTAAATTAGTCAATTTTGACTAAATGAATAGTACAATTGCAGATTAAATGGGACAGAGGGAGTATGTAATTTAACAAATACAGCGTATAAAGTTTTAAAAAAAGTGGTTGTCCATAAGCTTATGGACAAGCCGTATGTCAGGAGACTCACTCATAATCTTATGTGCTTGGATTTAGTTGAATGAAATGAGTCTATGAAATTGAATATACAAAGAGAAAAGTAGAATAAGTGTCGCAATAAAAGAAAAATGTACCAATAAAAACAGCCATTAGCGGGAAGTAATTGTTCTGAATGCATACTTGCAATCCTCTTGTGCATGCTTTTAAGTTCTGCATTTGTGGGATCAGTGGCATCCATGATCAGTGGCACCAAATCTGACTTCCGTCGCTCTTTAATTCGAAAGAAATGATTTTCACAATATCCAATAAAAATGTTTGACTGTAAATACATGAAACTATGGACACTAACGTCGCATAAAAAATCAATATTAAAGACAACTTATTGCGACAAATTTAACAATATCTTATACGACAGTATCATTGTCCATATATTTATTTAAATATATGGTCAAATTTTGACAATTATAATCGGAATGGAAAAGGGAAGTACAATACTTTAGATAATTTTGGTTCATGAATACCATTCAGTCTCTGAGCACTAAGAAAATCTGAAGAATTGCGTGACCCGGTGGCGACACGGCGGCTGCGACAAAAGGAGGCTAAGTCGTACGGGGGCCAGCGGTCGGTCAGCCATTCCCGATGGTGGCGGTCGGTTGATTTGGCCCCGTCTTCTTCGACTTCTAGTTCAATTTGAAACATGTATTTTTGTCACGACCCTTGCTATTACAATGCGTAAATGTGAGATTCTTGCGAGCAACTGAAGTAAGAGCAACTGTCGTGGGCGTCGTGCAACATATGTCATAGAGTCAATCAAAGGCTTGCTAGACCGAACAACGGCTTTGTGATTCTCCACCTGAGCAACAAGAGCATATAAGCACATGATAGGTGGCAGGGAATCAACGGCCAGGATGTTGGATCGCAAGGTGTGATAGCGTTCATCAAAACCCATGAGAAATCGGTAGATCATATCTCTCTCACGTCCTTGGAAGGCATTGGCAGCATGGTTGCAAGTGCACAATGGTTTACAAGCTTCCCAGGTGCAAACTAAAGGAGGTCGAAGGGAGTTGTAATCACCAAACAACTTCTTCATTTTCCCCAAATAAATGGCAACAGTTTAACCATTCTACCGACAATTTTGCATATCTTCACGCATCAGGGTAGCATTAACTCTTGGCCAATCAATTGCATCAGGATGATTATCCGGAGGTTTTTTAATGGTTCCATCAATGAAACCAATATTCTTCTTGGCAAGCATAGCACCACAAATTAGAACAAACCATTCAAGGTAATTTTCTTCACCTTTCAGTATG
>JAULKK010133048.1:0-17008 GCA_032355705.1 Rubia peregrina | reverse complement strand
CCACTAGCTACTTAATTGTAGTTAGAACGCATTAGGGCTTAAAATAGTATCTTTGAGAGGACGGCGACGACCTCCCACTCCATTTTTGACATTAGAAGCTTGCTCTCACGTCGTTTGGCTCGGACCATCGGCTAGAAGCACTTCTTGATCAGTTAAACGGTGTAGGCCATGTAAATTCTTATAGCTATCTGCTGGAAGTCATTTTCTAAGCAACACTGTGGCGCGACCGTTTTGATCTTCACACCCCGTGGGCTGGTCTACACAATTTTTTGAGTTGAAACAACACAGGCAGTGTAAAATGGCACGGTCTATGTCCATACTTAGCCTCACAAAATTTTGAAATGACACAAACTGACAAGAGATGTGCCAAGGGACTGTGGCATAACTATGCTGGTTGGCATAGCCCATGTTAGAGGCCTCCACCACGACCATGTGGCCTAAGCACGGCAGAGTTGGATGGTGTTTGCCTCCTAGTGCTGCTCCTGGTTAGTGTTGGCTGCAGGTTGGTGTGTCTGTTCTAGTTGGTGCCGCTGTGCTTTCTTGAAAGTTCTGAACTTCGATTCCCATCTTGATTCCATCTACTACCACCTTTTGGTTCATAACCTTCTAGCTACTATCATTCTTGCAAAATACCTTCATTAGATCCAATTAAGTCTCCAAAAATCAGAATTTAGATACAAAAACAAAAAATGACCATCTAAACCCTTTGTAATGTAAACCTAGCTAAAACTAGCTATCAACAAAACAAAACATAATAACAAATGTGTCAAATGCATTAGTTAACGCATGTATAAAAGTGCATATCAATCCCCCACACTTACACCTTTACTCGTACTCGAGTAAACAAAAATGAGTAAAGACCCAAGAGGAAAGTAGCATGCAAAGATAAGTTAACAAATACATTCAAGCTTATTCCTAAGCTACCCTAGTTTCCTCAAAGATGTAAGAATCTCACAACTCACACTCTCCCAGAAGACCGAGAGTAGCACTATTCAAGACAAAAATTTAATGACTAATAAATCCCAAAAACACCACCAAAATTCAAACACAGTCCGACCATCATAAAAAATTATCAGAATCTATTAGCACAAGATGGAAACGCCATCCTCACTACTTATTTGCATTAGAAGAGTCCATGCTTGAATTTTCTCACTAAGGAGGGGATTACCCTCCTTTTCTACTCCCAAATTCCCCCATTCTGACCTTTGCCCATTGACTAACCACTTTATGTCATTCTCCTCATGTTTTACCTCTATCGCTCCTTGATCATATACCTTAGTCACCACATATGGATCAAACCACCTTGACCGCAATTTACCCGGAAAAAGAGGTAGCCAAAATTTGAAGACAAGGACTTTTTGTCCCACAAAAGAGTCATTCTTCACTATTTTCTCATCATGCCTACTTTCGTCTTTTAATTTCCTTGTAAATTAGTGCGGTGTCATAGGAGTTGTAAGAAAAATGACACGCCAACAGTAATGAGTTTCCTCAAATTAGTAGATGTTGGATTTGAGGAAACTCATTACTGTTGTCGTGTCATTTTTCTTTATCGCTTTGGCCTCGACCCATTTGAACATATAATCCACTACCACTAGGATATAACAATTGTCACTGGACTCGGGGAAAGGACCTATGAAATCAATTCCCCGCTCATCAAAAATCTCAACCAGCATTGAAAGAACTTGGGCCATCTCATTTTAATGAGATATTGCCCATCTTTTGGCATAGATCACAAGTTAGAATGAATTCTCGAGTATGTTTCAACATGTTGGTCCAATAAAGGCCACATTCCGCTACTTTCTTAGTTAGCGGTTCTCTTAGGGCATGTGCAATGGGGGTTTCAGAGTGATTTCAATTCGGAACTGAAACTACACTGAAACTTTGAAACTCCACAGTAAGAGTTTCAAAGTGGTTTCAATATTTTAAAATCGAGGGACATTTGGAGAATACTGAAACCGCCCCAATTTAAAATCTTCCTACCAGCCCACGTGAAGCAATTTTTTTTGTCTCCTGCAATTTTTTGTTTATTTTTTCCTTCACTTATTCCCGGGCCAATTTTTTGTCTCTTACCATTTTCGTCCGGTTTTTAATAAAAAATTCATTTTTAATTTTTATTTTTTTAAAATTTTTATAAAAAAATAAAATGAAACTAAACAACAAATTTTAAAAGACAAAAAAGAGTAAATTGTATTATCAAATTTATGTTGGGTAGACAAATTTATTTAAATTAAATATTGAAAGTAAAATTAAGGAGTAAAATAAAGAAATTAAGCGGGGTCCATGAATTGTTTCAAAGTGGTTTCAATCACTGTGGAGAGAAAATGGAGTGGTTTCTTTGTGGTTTCAGTTGATAAGGTGGAAGAGAGAGATTAAATATTTAATGAAGTGAAACTACAAGAGCGGTTTCATAGCGGTTTCACCATTGTACATGGCCTTATACCCGAAATGTCCACCAAAATTGGAGGAATGGCAGAGTCTAAGGATAGGTTCTACTTCATCTTCGGGAACACACATCTTAATCTCTTGATCGGGACAATGTTTCCATAAGTAAGGTAATCCAAAAAATATTCGTTCGCCTCATTTGCTAATCTTTCCTTTCTTGTGTGATCATAGGAGGGGGACAACTCCCCCCGTGGCAAGGTAGTTCATTATATTGGCATAATAAGGTTGGCTAGTTGTCACCCTGAACAATTGTTGATTAGGAAATTCTTCACGAATGGGTTCCAACTTAGACTTCTCCTTGGTGAGTCTAGCCTTTCAAGGGGTGTCAATCTACTTAAATGGTCGGCCACCACATTTTCACTACCCTTCTTATCTCACACGTCAAGGTCAAACTCACTAAAAAGAAGTATCCACCGAATGAGCCTAGGTTTTTCTTCCTTCTTAGTCATCAAGTAGCGAAGAGCCGCATGATTCGTGTAAACTGTGACCTTAGTGCCCAACAGATATTGCCTTAATTTCTCAAGGGAAAATACTATGACCAACTCTTTTTCCTTGGTGGAGTAAGTGTGTTGTGCATCATTAAGAGTTACAGACGTGTCGTTTATGGCATGTGGCACCCTCCCAATCCTTTGGTCTAATACCACACCTACAACATAGTCACTTGCATCACACATTATTTCAAAAGGAATGGACCAATTTGGAGGTTGGATGATAGGAGCAGTTACAAGCATTTCTTTCAAGGTATCAAAGGCTCTTCTACCCTCATTATTAACAACGAACTCAACATCATTTTGCAATAATTTGCATTAGGGAGAGAAAATTTTAGAGAAATCCTTAATGAAACACCGGTAAAATCTTGTGTGACTTAAGAATGACCTAATGTCTCTAACACTAGTGAGGTAGGGTAAAGATTTGATTGTGTCTACTTTAGCCTTATCCACTTCTAGACCTTGAGTCGACACCGCATGACCTAGAATAATGCCATTTTCTACTGGCATTTCTCTGAATTCAATACGAGGTTAGTGTCAATACACATTTCCAGTACAAGTACTAGATGTTGTAGGCAAGAGTTGAAGGAATCTCCATGAATGGTGAAATCATCCATAAAGACTTCAACTAAAAGCTCGATATACTCTGAGAATTTTCTAACCATGCATCTATGAAAGGTACCTGGGGCGTTGCAAAGACCGAAAGGCATGCACCTATAGGCAAAGGTGCCGAAAAGAGCATGTAAAGGTAGTGTTTTCGTGTTCCTCGGGATCAACAACTATTTGGAAATATCCCGAATAGCCATCAATAGTAAGAGTGGATGGCTAACCTTTCAAGCATTTGGTCGATCAAAGGTAAGAGAAAATTGCAAATCCCCGTCCTTTTTCTCTACCATAGTCACTCTAGTTTTCTTTGGCACCACTTGAGTGGGACTCACATACTTACTATCAGATATAGGGTATATCACCCCTGTCTTAAGTAGCTTAAGGACTTCACCTTTAACCACTTCTATCATCGACGGATTCAACCACCTTTGAGGTTGGCGTACGGGCTTTGCACCCTCCTCCAATAACATACGGTGCATACAAATTGAGGGACTTTGTACCTTTGATGTCAGCTAAAGTGGCACCCTTAAATTTTCTAAGCACCTTAATCAACCTATCATCTTGGACCTCTTGGTCACTAGTGAGCTTACTAGAAATAATCACCGGTTATGTTTCCCCCTTGCCTAAGAAAATATACTTCAAATTTTTGGGTAAAGGCTTAAGTTTGACTACGGGTGGTTCTTCTATTGAAGGCTTCGTCTCGGGTAGCACAATGTCATCTAGGTTCTTGGGTAGGGCCTCTATATGGGTCTCATTTTAGGGATTAGCCTCCCCCGCACTCTCCACTTAGCTAGCATTCTGAGAATCAAAGTAAATATCATTTAAAGGATTGTTCTCTAAAGCCACATACATAGAAATATCAAAAGTCTCTTGCACAATATCATCAAGGATATCAACCACAAATGAAGAGGATTCATCAACAATGTAATTTTCACTCTCATGCATGTTAAATTTCACAATGTGTTTACCCCAGTCTAATGTTAACTTCCCTGTATGCACATCGACTTTAGCCTTAGTTGTTTTCAAGAAGGGTCTCCCTAACAATCTAGAGGTGGTCTCCTTTTCATTTTCCATATCCAAGAAATAAAAATTAGCTGGGAATGTTAGTCCATTCACATGAACCATGACACCTGATGCAGAATGAATGACGGCGGAGATTGAAGAAACGATGGATCACCGTAAAGGTTCGATATGTTTGAAACGTAACTTTTACGATCAAAGTCATAATCAGACGATCCTGGGTGCATTGAAACCGTTTCAACGGGTAGATCAGGGTGTTTTCTCAAGCCTAAACAGCAGGTCAGAATCGCCATTTGAGGTCGTTTAAGGCCTCAAAACGCCTATTAACTTGAGTGTTTTCCAATTTCCTTTTTATTTTGGAAATAATGTCGAATTTCCTTTTTTATTATTCCCAAATTTTATTTTAGTATATAAAGACATCTTGTATTATTCGTATATTTTAATCATTCATAATACTATTTTTGAGATTATTTTCTCTCTGGTGGAATCCAAAACCAAAGCCTAGAGTTTGTGCTTGCAGACCTTAATTGTTCTTCCAGATTCGTGTTTGCGGATCTCTTTGATATTCTGACTGCATCAACACCCTCCACAATACCTCTCGGGCATATGGTGGAGCGATAAGACAATTGGACTACCACCCCGGTGGCATACAGTTTTAACAAGTTCAATGATCTATATAGAGAGAGAGTAAGGTATAAAATTAATAGATGCTCCTAAATCCACCATAGCATCTTTAATCACAGTCTCTTGAATTATGCAAGGAATAAAAAACATGTCAGGGCCTTTACAGTTAGCAGGGATGTCAATTTTCATGAGAGAGGAGAGGTGGCTACTAGTTTGATCTACCAATCTATGCCTAAAGTCATGTCTTGAATCACATAATTTTTTCAACAACTTTTCACATTAAGGCATAAAATTGATAGTGTCAAAAAGTAGAAGTGCTAACCTCACAATGGCTGAGGAACTCGAATGAATCCTTCTTGTGCTCCCGCCTTGATCATTCCTCAACTCATCCAATGTATGGGGTGGTGAAGCTTACTTATCCATTATCTTTCTTCTCCCTACTAGTTGGCTCATCTTCCCTATTAACTCACTTACTTTCCCCCCACTTTCCCAACACTCAAGGACAGTTTAATTCCAAAGTCTCTAATACAACCAAATACTTGGTTTTGGAGCAAGTTGCTAGTCTTACCAAAATTGGTCAAAGCCCCAAGTATTTCCTCACATGCAGATTTTGGGTGTATCCTGTGACCAAATCAGGTGAGTCAAGGTATGGTTCTATGCTCGTTCCCACTGGTCTTATAATATAGCAAGTTCCATCTCTCTCCCATAATCACTCAACCAAGAACATGTCTCTGTAGGATGATCGTAATGTCACACCCTATAAAGAAACAAAAACAAAAACAAAGAAAATAAACTAAGTTCGGAATCGTAGTACAAGGGTCCTCAATTTTTACCAAGAACTCAAACATTACCTATTCCGAAAAACAAAAAACAAATGAACAACACTAGATACTCAACTAACAAGCTATGCAAGTTAACAATTAAACATTTAAACAAGCATCCCCGGCAGTGACGCCAAAATTTGATCCGCCTCTCATGGATTCACTGTTAAAACAACCTTTCAGAAGATCCACAAACCTGCTGAGCGGGCTTATGAGATGATCAAAGATAGATATTTATATTGTTTCTACCTTTCCTACTACTGTACTACCTATGGGGTAGATAGTGGCAAGATCGGGGTCGTCCACAGAGATGCTAGGAATCTAAAAGTTGACTACACACTGCCACAATCGGGTCGTCAATCTTATCACGAGTTAGGAATAGATAATGTTGCAAAACTTGTTTGGGGGGATTTTTATCTAACAACTACAACCATGCAAGAATACAAGAGAGTAAAACTATATAAAACTAGCACTTGGGGAATATTTGTGTAACATCATCGGTGTTATGTTTTAATCCTAGATTCAATCACATTTAAGATATGTAAACCTATCCTAGTGCTTATGCCACGTAGTTTGGTCGATGGTCAACACTTCCACATACCTGTCACGTAGGGTGCTCTTGTAATCTTCCATCGGTACTACCTCCGTAATTAGGAGAGTGCAACAATGGCCTTGCTTGTTGTCCAAATCTAAATATTCCCCATACGATTACGTCTCTGGCACTCTAGTACGAATGCTTCTCCCTAGGCCTACAAGGGCAAAGGGATAGGCACATTATCGATGATTTTAAGGTTGAAAATTATGCTAACCCTAGTTTGCTACTAAAGCTATCTCTAACCGCAACTCTTCGGGCTATGTCGCGGGCTAAGAGTAGTGAATGGTCTATCGTAATGTTGACTAGGCGACCCACATGCACACACCCATACGGTTTTGGACTATTGTTACCCGTATACATTTAGGTTTCCCTCCCCGGAGGATATCAATAAGTGCTCCAACATGAAAGTAGACTATGGTATGTGTCAATCTTAGTGTTACAATCATGCAATTGACTATAATATGAAGAACAAGACAACATAATAATCATAAACACATTAAGATAGGTAGATCTATAGAATCTCCCAAAATAAACACCAAATCATGAAAACAAATACAAACCCCTAGTTAATTAACTACTCCCTAAGCATTAAACTCAAATATTTAATTGGATTCAATGCCCTTGGGAAAAATAAGAAAAACAGAAGAAAAGAAATTAGAGAGAAGGAAGAGCTCATTTCTCCCTCTCTCTCTCTCTCCATCTACTCTTATGAATCTAAATTGAGAAAAAACTTAAACCTTAGAAGACATTGACTTATATATATAGTAGTAGGGAATTGGAATTTGAAAAAGGCCCAAAAATAGGGCAAAAACCCTGGAACCCGCAAACGGCACAACCTGTGCAGCTGGTCATAGTCGTGCCGGCTAGGGCTGGCACGACCTGTGTTGCTTGGCATGGCCATGCCGGCTGGGGCTGAGATGGGCTATGCTGCCTGGCTCAGCTGTGCCAGCTATTTCTGGCACAGACCGTGTCGGCTGGCGTAGACCGTGGGCTGCGACTTCAATTTTGACATCTGGAGCTTGCTCCCACATCGTTTGAATTGGGTCGTCGGCTGGAAGCACATCTTGATCAGTTGAACGGTGGGGCTGTGTGAATTCTTGCGGGTCGTCTGCTGCTTGTTATTTTCTAAGAAAAATGGTGTCGTGGTCGTGTTGATATTCGCATCCTGTGGGCTGGTCTTCACATTTTTTGAGTTCAAATGACACGGGCTGTGTAAAATGGCATGGTCCATGTCAATACTAAGACTCACAAAAGTTTGAAATGACACAAAGCACCACGGGTCGTGTTGTACCAAACAACTCTTGCAAAGAGGCTGTGGCACGGTCGTACTGGCTGGTACAGCTCGTGCTGAAGGCTTCTGGCACAGCCGTGTGGCCTGGCACAACCATTTTGGCTAATGCTTTCTGTTGGTATTGACTGTAGGTTGGCACTACCGTGCTTGCTTGAAAGTGTTAAACTTCGACTCCCTGCTTGATTCCATCTACTACCACATTTTTGGTTCGTGGCTTTTTTTCTACTACTATCCTTACGAATGACCTTCAAATATCTACTACTACCCTTGCATAATTAATCCAAGAACTTGTCAATATTTGAAGAATTAATCCAAGAACTTGTCAATGGAAGGTTCACTTCCTCGACACTCTTGCAGATGGAAGGTGCACTTCCTCGACACTCTTGAACAATTAATCAAAAAACTTGTCGATGTTGATTTCTTCATTAATTATTCATCATGAAGTCGATCCATAAAAGCATTTAAAGCGGCATCTCTAAGCTTCGTTCTTTCCCTAGTCATAGAACTTTCCATGTCACTTAGAGGATCCCAGACATAGCCTTTAAATGTTTGATCAAGTCGTGGAATGTCTTCATCTATGATAGTAGTAGTCTTGGCATCTTCATCATTCCCTCCGTGGTTGAAAGATTTTGCCCTCGAAACTGAATCATCTTCAAAGGTAAATGGAGATAAATCAGCAACATTAAAAGTAGTGCTAACACTATAGTCTCCTGGCAAAGCAATCTTGTAAGCATTATCATTCACACACTCCAGCACTTTAAAAGGACCATCATCACGTGGATTTAGTTTAGAATTATGATCTTTCGAAAACCTCTCCTTGCGCAGATGCACCCAGACTTCGTCATCTAGTTCGAACCTCATTATATTTTTGCCCTTATTTGCATTATGTGCCTTCTGTGCATTTGTTCGTTCAATCTGCAAGCGCACCTTCCCATTTAATTACTTAATAAAATCAGCCTTCTTTTCTCCATCAAGGTTCCTAATCTGTTTAAAATTTAAAGGAATTAAATCAAGAGGAGTATTAGGTAGAAAAACATAAACAATTTCAAATGGAAGTAGAGAAGTAGTAGAATGAACAGTGCGATTAAAAGCAAACTTTGCTATCGAAATGCACACTTCCCAATTTTTCAAGTTCTTTTGAACTAGGGCATGCAGGAGAGTGCCTATCATTCAGTTTGTAACCTCTGTTTGTCCATCAGTTTGAGGATGACTAGCAGTAGAAAATAGCAACTTTGTCCCTAAGTTGATCCATAAGGTATTCTGAAAGTAGGATAAAAATTTAGCATCATGATAAAAAACTATGGACACGGTAATGCCATGGAGCCAAACTACTTCTTTCAGAAATAAATCCTTAACACGCTTTGTATCATTTGCCCTCCTACAAGGAATAAAGTGTGCTATTTTCGAAAATCGATCAACAACCACAAAATATAATAATTACCCGATTGAGATCGTGGTAAACCGAGGACGATCCATGGAGATATCAACCCAATGATGTGTAGGAATGGGTAAGGACGTGTATAACTTATGAGGCTTGTTCTTTTACTTCTCCTTCAAACAATCAATACAATTCCTAAAAATCCTATCAATAGATAGTGCCATTTTCGGCCAGAAGAAGTGTTCTTACAATAAATTTTAAGTTTTAAACACACCAAAGTTTCCCATTAAACCACCTGAATGAGTATTTATAACAAGTAATTCACGCATAGAACACTGATGAACACATAACCTATTATCTATAAACAAGAAACCATCATGCCGGATAAGCACCATTTTCGCATGCAGCATAAACAGATGAAAAATCAGGATCAGTACATATAATTCTCGCACGAATGAAAACCCTAACATAATGCATTCCAATCGTGTAAGTAAAACATGTCGACGACTCAAAGCATCAACGACAAAATTTTCTTTACCCTCATTATAACGTAGCACATAAGGAAAAAATTCAATAAAACTAGATCATTTAACATGATGTTTATTCAACTTAATCTGACTCTTCAAATACTTCAATGATTCATGATCATTATAAATGAAAAATTCTTTATGCAATAAATAATGTTGCCATGTTTCTAATGCACGCACAATTACATAAAATTCTTTATCATACACAGGATAATTAAGAGCATCACCTTTTAGCTTTTCACCGAAGTAAATTATAGATTGATTCTTCTTAGAAAAATTCACGGTGATGACCCATCGAATAGCCGGATACTCATCGGCATTCTCTTGGTAGTTTTCAGTTCTGTGGCCGCATAAGCAACAATCTTCCCTCCATGGTTGAAAGGTTTCATCCTAAAAATTGAATCATCTACAAAGGTAAATGGAGATAAATCATCAATATTAAAAGTAGTACTAACAGCATAGTCTCCTGGCATAGCAATCTTGTAAGCATTATTATTCACACGCTCCAGCACTTAAAAAGACTATCACCACGCGGACTTAGTTTAGATTTTCAAACATTCGGAAACCTTCCATTGTGCAGATGCAACCAGACCCAGTCATCTGGTTCTAACATCATCAGCTTTCGGCCCTTATATTCCTTCTGTGCATTCTGTGCATTTTTCCATTCAATCCGCAAGCACATCATCCCATTGAATTTCTATATAAAATTAGCCTTCTTTTCTCCATCATGGTTCCTAACCTGTTTAAAATTCAATAGAATTAAATCAAGAGGAGTATTAGGTAGAAAACCATTAAAAATTTCAAATGTAGGTAAAGAAGTAGTAGAATGAACAGTGTGATTATAAACAAACTCTGCTATCGGAATACACGCTTCCCAATTCTTCAAGTTTTTTTGAACTAGGGCACGTAGGAGAGTGCCTAGAGTTCAGTTTGTAACCACCATTTTCCCATCAGTTTGAGGATGACTAGCAGTAGAAAATAGCAACTTTGTCCCTAACTTGTGCCACAAGGTATTTCAAAAGTAGGATAGAAATTTAACATCACGATCAGAAACAAAGGACGAGGGAATGCCATGGAGCCAAACTATTTCTTTCATAAATAAATCGGTAACATGCTTTGCATCATCTGTCATCCTACAAGGAATAAAGTGTACCATCTTCGAAAATCAATCAACCACCACAAAGATAGAATAATCACCTGATTGAGATCATTGTAAACCAAGAAAGAAATTCATAGAGATATCAACCCAAGGATGTGTAGGAACAGGCAATGGCGTGTATAACCCATGAGGCTTAGTTTTTTTTTTATTTTGCCTTCAAGCAATCAATACAATTCATACAAATCCTATCAACAAAAAGTGCCATTTTCGGTTAGAAGAAGTGTTCTCGCAACAAATTATAAGTTTTAACTGCACCAAAATGTCCCATTAAACCACCTGAATGAGCTTCTCTAACAAGTAATTCATATATAGAACACTGAGGGACACATAACCTATTATCTCAAAACAAGAAACCATCATGGCGAAAAAACTTCTCATAAGCACCATTTTTGCATGTAGACTAAACAGATGAAATGAGGATCAGTAGCATATAATTCTCGCACGAATGAAAACCCTAACATAAAGCATTCCAATCTTGTAAGTAAAACATGTCGACGACTCAAAGTATTAGTAACAACATTTTGTTTTCCCATCTTGTAATACAGGACATGGGGAAAATATTCAATGAAACTACACCATTTAGCATGATGCTTATTCAACTTCATCTGACTCTTCAAATATTTCAATGACTCATGATCACTATGAATGAAAAAAATGCAATAAATAATGTTTCCATGTTTCTAATGCACGCACAATTGCATATAATTCTTTATTATGCACAAGATAATTAAGAGCACCGCTCTTAAGCTTTTCACTGAAGTAAGCTATAGGTCGATTCTCTTCCATCAAAACAACACCAACACCAATACCAGAAGCATCACATAATCGTACTTTCAATTCATTAAATGCAATCTCTTGACTTTCACCCTAAACAAATTGCACATCCTTTTTAACTAGTTCATTTAGAGGAGCAGAAATAGATGAAAAATCTCGCACAAACCGTCTATAAAAACTAGTTAAACCATGAAAATAATGTACCTAATTGGAATTGGTAGATCCCAATCAAATTTTTATGGCCTCAATTTTGGATTCGTCAAATTTTATGCTCTCCTTAGAGACCAAAAAACCAAGAAACACAATCTTCGAAGTGCAAAAAGTGCACTTCTTGAAGTTTACAGACAAACAAGACTCACAGAAAGAAACAACCATTTTAACATGCTCAATATGGTCATTGGTCGACTTAGAATAAATCAATATATCATCAAAATAGACCACAATAAATCAACCAATAAACTTTCTCAAGACATGATTCATCAGCTTCATAAAAGTACTAGGTGAATTAGTTAAGCCTGAAGGAATAGCAATCCATTCATGCAACCCGTAACTAGTCTTAAATACAGTCGTCTATTCATCCCCTTTCCTTATGCGAACATGATGATAACCCTGAGTTAAATCAATCTTGGTATAAATCACTTATCTATGAAAATCTTCAACCATATCATCTAACCTAGGGATATGAGGGTGATATTTATTGGTAATCTTGTTAATAGCACGACAATCAATGTAAATATGCCAATTTTTTTCTTTCTCGGGAAGTAAAATGACAAGGACGTCACATAACCTTTTTTAAGTTAATCATCTACTTGTCGTTGTAGTTCCTTTGTCTCCCAAGGGTTTGCTTTATAAGCCTGACAATTCTGAATGACGAGCGAACTTGGAATCAAGTCAATTTAGCGTTCAATGCTATGGATGGGTGGTAATCCTTGGGGAAGTTCATTCAAAAAGACATCTTCAAATTCCTGCAACATCTCAACAAACCGTGGAGGAACATGCATAGGAATATCATCCTTGGCGAAGTAACTTTCTTTATAATGTAATATAAGTAAAAAAAAGAATGATTAGCAAAAGCACGATTCACGTCGTTAATCGAAGTATAAAAAAAAATCTACCAGAATCAATAGGAAATTCATTTCTCATCATGTAAATCGATGGAAAAAGACTAAGATGTGAAAACAAAACTTTTTGCGACTTTTCATAATCATTCAATGACTTACCTGACTTACCTAACTGTGGTTCGGCCCACCCTACTTTTTTGTCAAAATTTCCAGGGTTTTTTGTACTTTTTACCACCTTTTAGCCGAGATCACCCAAACCCTGAGTAGGGTTTTGATCGGTCACTTCTACCTCGGTCGCAAACTTTTCTTTGTTTGCTTTCATGCGCCTTTGAGCTTCAAGAACTTCCACATGAGATAATGGAGTCAAAGTATACCTGGTTTTATCCTTTATCATAGTTATTTTGTTAGTGTAACCATTATGCATAGATTTACGATCAAACTGCCAAGGTCTCCCTAACAAAATATGACTAGCCTTTATAGGTATAACATCACATAATATAGAATCATTATACTTTCCAATCTTAAAGTTAATCATGCATTGTTTATTGACCTTAATCTCAACACTACCATTTAACCAAATATGTTTATAAGGTGAGGAATGAGTAGTAACACGTAAAGACAATGATTTAACAAGAATATTGGAAACAGTATTAGCAAAATATCCACCATCAGTAATCAGTAAACAATTCTTATCTTTTATAAGACAGCGAGTATGGAAAATATTAATTCTATGTACCTCAGTATTGGCCATTTGAGAATTTAAGAGCCTCAATAACATGAAGTTACTTTTTGTTTCCGGACCTTGTTCACCTTGATCATTTAGTATGATCTCTTCATTTACATGTTCTTCGCCACTTCCATACAATGATGGCATATCACCATATTCATCTTCTTCATCTCCTTCCTCATTTTTTGTTAAATTACTACAAACATGTCCTATTTATTTACAATGGAAACAAGTTGGAGCATTAGAAGAAATTGAATTTGACGAAGAAGCAGTGGACTTACCTGGATTTATCAAAGACTATTAAGTTGATATTGTTGTTCTTCTATCATTGGAATTATAAGTCATATTTGAATAGGACTAATCGAAACACAACCACCCATGGATGTCACTTTGCCTCGGCTAGAAATAGGGTTTCCTAAGTCAAACCATATTTTTTACTGGGAAATCCGAAGTGTTGTTTTCGTGGCCTTAGGGTACTCTCAACCAACATTGATTTCACCAATAAATCAACCATTGATATATGATTCTGAATCTTAATCGGAGTTTGAATATTCTCCCTCAAGCCTTCAATGAGTCGATTATTGAAGTTTTTTTTCTGGCGATGCCTTCTAGTAAACCCTCGGTGTGATCGCCTTTCCGAACCATCATCAAAATCTTCATCTGAACTACTATAACCGTGGAATTGGTGGAAAATTCCTGATATTCATCCTTTTTGTCCAATAATGGGGGTATAGGTTGTGCCATGCTGTCAACTTTTCTCACCAATCTTTGCACCTCACTCATAAGTGCATTTATTGTGACAGCAAACTGATTTGGATCAGCGGGCTCATTAGGCTTGAATCAATGTTGCCCCCAAATTTATGGGGCCTCATCACGTGGTTGTTCACCACTTATACAATCAGAAGTGTTTTTCAGTGGTAAATTGTTAGGATTTCTAACAAAAAGCGGGATGAATGGATCATCGTCCTCCATCTCCACTAAACTGCTAAGAAAAATAAACGGTTAGTATAAAAATCATCCTCCCTTCCCTTTGTTTATTAAGGTTACTCACCAAGTGTATAAAACTCACAATTCACAAGGCGAAGGCTAATGTAAGGGTAATAGATCAATTCACCGCAATTTTAAAGAAAAATAAGAGATGAGTACTGCATAACTTATTTTGAAATTTAAAATATAATAAAATAAAATTTTGGCTCAATGAATTGGAATTAAAAATTATTAAGAGAATAAGTAATAAAACACAATTTGAATGGCTTGAATCGGAGCTATATCAAATGAGATATGATCAAAACAAGAATGCTTCATATCGGTGACATATAGGTTCCAAAAATTCAAGTAATTTTTCCAAAACCAAATTGGATTAGATACCCAAACCTAAATCTCTTGTAGAAAAGGATTTTAATAACATAATTTCCGTTTAAGTGAAAAATTCAGTCAAATTCCCACTCTCAAATGGTTTTTATTCCTTTTCCTCTTCCGATTAAGATTCTCTTTCCTTTTCCTTTTTCAAATCAGATTTTCTTTCTTTGCTTCTTTCTTTTTCAGCCACAAATTCAAATTTCACACAATATATAACACTCACAATAAGAATCTTATTTCCCAAGCAATTTAAAACGTGTACAATCCCCAAATTTTTGAAAATTGCAAAACAGCCCCCAAACTTTCAAAAATTGCAAACCAACCCCAAATTTCTGATCATGAAACTCTAGATCCCGATTTCCAAATCCCAAAATCTGCTATTTTTTAAATTTTCAAAAAAAAATAGGAACAAGACTATACAAAACTTGGAATAAGACATCTGCGACAACTTCCTCTCGATTCAAATAAACTTCAAGGTATTCAAGATCATAAGGATCAAGAATATGATACTATATTTGGAAAATGACACAAAGAACGTTTTTTTAAATAATGTGTAATCAAGAATTCAAGATCACGGAATCAAAGAACGATAAAGAAAACAAATAGGATTATGAGCATGCAATAATTTTTCAGAAGAGCGGGCAAAAAATATCACAAACACATAAACTGTAAAAGCTAACTAAAACTATGCAACTGACTGGGAGGTGAATACGGATAATACTTGTTAACACTCATACCCTTCGACGTCCTCCTGGCTCGATTGATGAAGTGAAGGCGGATAGAAATACCAAAGTATTCTAACTCTTTGACCCTTCAACGAGATCAAACAAACACAGTTAAAATATGACTCAAAAACCCTTGAGTATTTTTGGCCACATGGATTTTTTTCTTTGCTCTGATATATACAAATTGGAAAGTTTTATCTTCACATCTTAGTTCTTTGCCATCGATTTACATGATGAGACATGAATTGCCTATTCATTTTATGCTTCAATTAGGGATGTAAATCATGTTTTTTCTAATCATTCATTTTTTCTTTTATTACATCATAAAAAAGTTACTTCACCAAGGATGATATTCCTTAGCATATTCCTCCACTGTTTGCTGAGATGTTGCAAGAATTTAAAGATGCCTTTCCGAATGAACATCCCCCTGGATTACCACCCATGCTTGTCATTGAACACTAGATTAACTTGGTTCTAAGTTCAGTCATTCTGAATCATCCGGCTTATAGAGCAAACCCTGAGGAGACAAAGGAACTACAACTACAAGTAGAGGGTTTACTTCAAAAATGTTATATGGGCAAATCTTTAAGTTCATGTGTTGTTCTTGTCATTTTAGTTCCAAAGAAAGATTAAACTAGGCATAGGTGCTTTGATTACCGTTCTATTAAAAAGACAACCATTAAATATCATCATCCTATCCCTAGGTTAGATGATATGCTTAAAGATTTGCATGGATCTGTGATTTATGCTAAGATTGATTTAACTCGGGGTTATCATCATATTTGCATAAGGGAGGGAGTGAATGGAAGACTGCATTTAAGACTAAGTTCAGGTTGTATTAATGGATTGTTATGCCTTTCGGTTTAACTAATGCACCTAGTACTTTTATGCGGTTGATATAATCACTAGTGGAGAGGCTTCTACTGAAGGTGACAATGGAAGGCGGTTTTTTTTTAAAAAAACACCTAGAACTGCCTTCAAGAGCAGTTTCCAGGTAGTTGAAAAAGTGTTCAAATATGGCTAATGGAAGGCAGTTGAGGATATGACCGCCTTTAAATTGGTCCATTTAATGGTGGTTAGGCATAACCTCCTTTAAATGGCATATTCCAATCTTGAAAAAGTGGTCAGATGACATTTTTGAGTTTGTAATTATGGGTTTTCGTGGACCTGAAGAAAAGAGTACTATTCTGAGCTCATAAATTTATTGTGCCTATTTTCCGGTCTCAAAAAATAATTAATCGTGCCATTGATTTGAATGTCTTTAGTTCTCAAGTTCAGAAAGTGTGTAAGTATCTAAAATAAAACGTGCCCTAATTATTTAATGACCCAAATCCAAACATTGTGTCAAGGGTTTGCTCCAATTTCTTGTGTTTAATGAAGAAGTGATTTCATACTCTATAGTGTGTCATCT
>JAULKK010132943.1:0-17008 GCA_032355705.1 Rubia peregrina | reverse complement strand
ACAATATCTCACATGATGATATTAGAGTCTATATACTAATTGAAATTTATAGTCAAACATGGTCTGAGAAAGTTGACAAAAAAATATGCCAAATACTCTAGGACGGAGGGAGTATTTTCTAAATATCAATTTTCTATTTAGAATTGGTATATGTAGATAGATATATTGACGGTCAATCATGATCATTGAAAACCGTGAAAAAACAAATATGTAATTACTGTTAGGACGGAGAGAGTAACGGAGAGAGTATTTTTAAAGGGAAAAGAATGATGTAGGTATACCCATTGTACTATTTTGGCATTGACTAAACTAGTTCAAGCGTTGACCTAATTTAAACAAACAAAAATACCCCTGATTTCAAAACAAAAAGTTTAATGATCATTACGCCCTTGTTTTTTTCCACCGGTCAACGACGGTCAGCGCTGGCCAACGATAGTCAATGTCTGTCAACGATGGTCAACAGTGGTCAATTTCGATAAAAAAAAATAGAACCTTATCGTACAAAAACTGAACCTCATCATACAAAATAAATACATCAACACAAGAAACTGGTAAAAAAACACCGGTGTTAAATAATAAATCAGAAAACTTACACTTTTTGCAATGCGCTCAATTTCGTCATCATCCTCTACACCAAAAGGAAACTCTAACTCAATAATGAGACGCTTGCTGCTCTTCGAAGATGATGCTCCAGCAATAGAAGAAGGATTCTTTGTGATCGAAACAGCACCAACCAACACTCCATTCTTACTACTTCTCAGGACACCAGTATAACCTCCACGATGATATGAATGACATCGCTTCTTCACAGGTTCAGTATCCCAATGTTGGTGCAATGGAAGGTCAATCACTAAATCTCGGAACTAGATAGCGATAAAAGAAAGCAATAAGTGGGATGATCAAACATGCATTCACAGAATTGAATTTTTGTGAATGTTGAATCCTATAAATACTCCCATAGAACCTCTTCCACACAAATCCATACCAATCAAAATTAGAAATATGATCAACAATATCTAAGGAATTTACTATCTGCAAATCTGCTGTGCTACGAGCAATGAGAGCTAAAAAACACATCAAGGCAAACATTATGAAGACATGCTCAAACTCAGGCATTTCATCTTCCCTCAACAGATTTGGGATATCACTATATAAATCTTTCACAGTAATAATCCCATCCTTAATCGCGTATTTTTCAATCCACCTAAACCTAATGGAATTATCATCAACAACAACAACCTTACCTAAACCCTTATGACTCACCTCAATAACAAATTTATCAGATATAGGAAGCTTGAACATATCAAATATATCATTCTTATCTAGTGAATATTTGTCACTACCAACCTCTTGGACTTGAGCAATAGAATTAAAGTTTTGTATCAAAATCTGAACCAAATATTTAGGCACATGCTTAATCCTAAACCTCAACAAACCACGAAATCCAATATGTTCAACAGCTTTAATCTAAGATGGTTTCAATTCATCCAAAACCTGAACAAATTTCGAAATCATGCAGGTGGTCTTAAATTTTGAGTTGGGGAAAAAGTATAAAGAAGAAGAACCTATGTAAGTAGACCTAAACATGAAATGAATGCAAACCTATGTATACATAACCAAAACCTCATTTGAAAAGTAGAAAACACCAACATATAAAAAAACATGTGCACCTTCTTAAAAATTCATGTCTAAGAACTTGTTAAAACATTTTTAAAAAATTAGAACCATCGATAAAACATATTTAGCATAGAAAATTATCATCCAAAAAAACCTCATAACCAGAAAATATGATCATCATCACGAGAAAAAAAGAGATAATTGAACCAGAAAATTGAAAAGTCACATATCATCAAGGCCTGCATCAGCGATTCCAATTTTTGCTTTCTTTTCAGACTTCTTCTCTACAACTAGAGAAATCTCAGCTCTTCGCTTCCCACTGACTTTCTTTCCCACATCCTTCTTCAAAAGGGAACATTTTTCCTCAGCAAATTTTTGAGCAACCTTACCCAAACAAGCATCAACACTTGTAGGGTCCATGTCTTTTGAAAATGAAGACCTCGCCCTTACCTTCAAATTCCTCGAAGCTGCATCCTTAGACTGCATACCCTTCATGGAAACATTCTCTTTATCCTTGCCAGTCCCAAAAGACGTAGCCTTTGACTCCTTCACTTGTTTAAAATTCAATGCAGAATCAGACTTATTATTTTTAAGCTGAAAATAAGGGGACTGGACAATGCATGATTCCAAATATCATAATCATCTTCCTTATCAAGAGTTTCTTCTACATCCTCATTTCTAGATTCTGGCAACTGAATATTCTCTAAATGCACATCACTTGCAAAATTCATTGCAACTACAAAGCAAGAAACATGAAAAAAACATAATCAAGAAATATGATAACAAAAATACACCTAAAAATAACATTGTTTTGGTACGCAAAGCAAAACATCAAAAATCACCTTTCACAGCTGCACTCAAAAAGTATTCTGCTAGCTTTGGGTTCACTTCATCAAACTTCTTAGGAATCTCATTCAAATCCTTTTTAACCTCATTGTCATTGAAATCTACATTTGTCGTACCAGACTGCATTCCTGAACCAACATTCAACTCAACATCACGTTCAAGATCTGTATAAGAAACAAAAGGAAGAAAAAAGTAAATAACATGAAAAGCAACATCATAAAAAATATTCCACATGACACGTAAAAAACTTACTGGAAACAAGATCACAATCATGTAGAACCCTATAAGCTACCATATTTTTCCTCACGTTGGACAGAGGAGGAATTTTTTTAAAATTTTCCACGCTTATGGAAAACTTTACAAGGAGCCACAAAAACATGCTCCACTGCAATAAAAATAATAAAATCAACAAAGCACTAAAATAAACAAATAATGAAGCAAATAACAACACAAAACAGTACCCTAACCATCTCTAGTTGAATGACCTTCAGCAGGTGGTACCTCAACAAAGCTTGTGGTACCTCAAAAGCAGATTCTACAGGCGGTGGAATCACAATAGGATATAGTGGAACCTCAACCACGGGAACGTCAACTAGAGCTGGTGGCACATCAGCGAGAACCGGTTGAACCTCAATAGGAACAAGTGATACCTCAACAAGAGTAGGTGGAATCTCATCAGAATTAGGTACCGACATCTAAACAACTGGAGCATCAACATTTTCGAAACAAGCCACAGTCGAGCCTGAAAAAAAACAAAAACAAAAAAATATAAAAAAGAAGCATCGACAAACAAAGATGAAAAGCCAAAACATAAATGACTTACAGCCCTCCGCAACATTTTCAGGAACAACATATTTCTCAACAACAACAGAAGCAACAACATCATTGGAAATTGCCACATTAACATCAGAAGCCACGTCTTGAGCCTCATAACCAGAAGAACTAGTATCACAAGTTCCACAACCATCCATTTTAACCTCCTTCCGATCCACAGCAGTCTCAGAAACAGTTGAACCTATTACAAAACCTAAAAACAAAAAAAAAATCAACAAATAGAAAAAGTTAACATAAAAGAAGACAAACTGTAACATAAAATATGAAATGCTAACCATCCTCGTCACCATCCTTGTCATGAGCAGTAAGGACAACTTCATTTTCATTGTCAGAAACATCATCATGAACCTTATCAACCTCAACATCAACATTTGAACTTGTATAAAAACAAAACATACCATCAACAAAGTACAAAAAATAACATCAACAAAACAAAAACAACAAAAACACAAAATCAAACACTTACAACCAGCATCCAAACTTGATGCAACATCTAGCAAATCTTTCAAATAAGCACCTTTATCTTTAGAAATTCTCTACATATTCCGAAACTTCATATTTCTTGACATCAAACGTACAATTTTTTTAGAAATTCTTCTTCTACCACCAGCTACATTTCTCTTCGGTTGCAAGCGTACAACTGGAGCATACTTCTCAACGTGTACAAGATTTGGCGAACTAGTCTGAGGGAAATTCAATTTACCTATACGACTTTGCATTATGTCAATCAGTGTACGTGTGCGTGTAGAATGCCGAGGTCCAACAATAGGTGACTCATAAGGTGCTGTTAAAAAAAGAACAAAACAAAAACCAAATGGAAAAACTCAATAAGCTTGGCATAAACCTTAGGTAAACAAAAATGTCAAACCATTAAAAATAAACCTCATAAAAATGTCTCCAAGAAATACACCTCAACTTATTAGGCATGAACCTCAAAACTAAATTCACATCAAACAAACCTCAAATTAATAGAATGAACCACGAATGACAAACATCAATATATTTAGCATGAACCTCAGCAACAACACATAAATTTCAAACTGTACAAAGAAAACTTCATAAAAAACTTACTAAAAAGCACAACTCAACATATTAGACATGAATCTCAAAAATAAATTCATATAAATCAACATCAGAAGACAAAACATTAATAAATATAGCATGAACCTCAGAAGCTACACATAAATGTCAAACAGTACAGGGAAAACCTCATCAAAGGTTACCAAAAAGCACACCTAAACATCTTAGTGACGAACCTCAAAACTAAATTCACATAAATCAACACCAGTTGATAAAACATCAATAAATTTAGCATGAACCTCAACAGCTACATATAAATGTCAAACAACAATAGGCAAACCTCATCAAAAGTTACCAAAAAGCACACCTAAACATCTTACACACAAACCTCAAAACTAAATTCACATAAATCAACCTCAAATGGTAAAAATTAATAAATGTAACATGAACATCAGCACATACACATAAATGTCAAACAGTAAATGGCAAACATCATCAAAGGTACCAAAAAGCACACCTAAGCATCTTAGACACGAACCTCAAAACTAAATTCACATAAATCAACCTCAGATTACAAAAATCAATAAATGTAACATAAACCTCAGCAACTACACATAAATGTCAAACAGTAAAGGGCAAACCTCATTAAAGGTTACCAAAAAGTACACCTCGACATATTAGACATGAACCTCAAAACTAAATTCACATAAATCAATCATCAAATGATAAAAATCAATAAATGTAGCATGAACCCCAACACACATAAATATCAAACAGTAAAGATAAAACCTCATCAAAAGGTTACCAAAAATAACACCTCAACATTTTAGACATGAGCCTCAATGATAAAGTCACATAAATCAATCCTTAATTAATTACAATGAACCACAAATTGCAAAACTCAATAGTTTTGGTATAAACCTCAACATATCTAATACTAAATTATGATAATCAATATCTACACATGAATGTCAAACACTGAAGGGAAAACACTATCAATAAAGTCACCAAAATGTTGACTGTGTGTTTTTGCAAAATTGAAAGACAAGTGAAATAAATGAAATTCAAAATCAGAATTTAATATATATATATATACCAACACCAAACCTTTTGAAATTGTACGAGAAACCCTCTACTTTCTCAGCCTATTTTAAAAGAACCCCACCATAATTTAAGCTACCATTAATTGCATAAAATACTCTACCTAAAGTTTTGGCTGGTTAAAACAAGACTTTGTGCATAATATAATGTGTGATAAATATATTTATAATTTGTATGTTAATTTCTAATTAATTTTCAGTACTCCCTCTATCCAAGATAAATTCACACATTTTGACTTTTGGAAGTTAACTGAATCAATTTTTAACTAATTTAATATCTTTATTCATGTGTGTAAAAAAATCTAAAAAATAATTTAAAAATACACGTGATGATGAATTCAATAACATTTGACATGATAATAGTCTTGCATATATAATAATAGAATTTAATGATCGAATTTGACTTCCAAAATTCAAAATATTCCAATTTATCTGGGACGGAGGGAGTATACAAATACGGTCCCTATAATGAAAAAAATGATTATGTCCCTAGCAGTATCCGAGTAGTAACATGTCGATTTCTAATTACAAAGTTATCGAATTTCGTTAGGAAATTATTAACCAAATTTTTTAAATTTCTTTTGGAAAGTATTTACCAAAGTTTCTTACTTTCGTAACAAAGACATACAAATTATAAGTATATTTATGATGCATTAGATTATAAAGTTGTGATGAAGAAATATTTATAAGGAGTGGACTCTTCTCAAAAAGATAATTTTTTATGGAGTGGGTCTCCTGACAAGCGGCTTGTCCATAAGTTTATGGAAATTCCACTTATGTTTTACCTTATACATTACATTTGTTAAATTACATACTAAATATAGAAATTTTAAAAATACAATATTTAAATTTTATAAAAAAATTACTACATTTAAGGTAAAAGCCACCGTGAACTGTCCATAAGCTTATGGAAAAATGCATTTCCTGAGACTCTTTTTTTTATGATAGTGCTGATCAGACCCTATCATTTTTACATTAGTGCTGATTCAACTCTTTTTTTACTAAAGTGCTGATCAAACCATGTTTTATTAATAAAAATAATGATCTAACCTGGTCACTATCAGCAAACGGCGACTGGCGTTGACAATCGTTTACCCGCAGAATGGGTTTGAGTACTTTTTGGGAAGGGTAATATCATCTTTTTATATTTTTGATTTTTTTTCAAAGGGGTAAAGTGGTCATTTTGAAGAATTCCGGCCACAATTTAGTTTCTAGGGTCAGATTGGGACTTTTGACCAAAACATAGGGTTAGATTTGCACTTTTAGATTTTACAAGGTTTTATTGGCACTTTCAACTAAAACATAGGGTTAAAAATGTACTTTTCTCTTTGAAATTGATAATAATTTTAACTCGTACTAGTATACTTTACGCTTTTTTAAAAAAACAGTATACTTTACAGTTCTTATACTAATATCGCTCCGTTATGGATAAAATGGTACAATTTCTTTTGACTTCTCTTTTATACAAATTGATGTAACAAGGAATAAGTGTTAAAAAGTAGGGACATTTTGGGAAAATACCGAGCCTAATCTAAAAGTTGTTGAAGTTAAAGAGGACATTGTGGAAATTTCAACATATCCTTTTTTTCATTTAAAGTAATTTTGAAATTGTGCCATTTTTTGTGGGACGGACGAAAAAAAGGAAATAATGTCATTTTATTTGGAATGGAGGGAGTATATCCCTTTAAGGTACTTTTATTTCTGAAGAGGGCATATCTTTAGTACTACTCCCTCTGTCCCAGTCATTTTTCCAGAAAGAGAAAGGGCGTGTTTTTTTTCATGTGCGCCCTTTCGTCTAGCTAAGTCAGTCCACTTGTCTCTCAGCTTGTTAAATTACCAGAAAGAGCATACTTATTTAGATTGATTCTCCCTCATTTTTATTCTTTTGGGGCTAATTCCCTCCAGAAAAACCCATCAAGCGCTGGGTTCTGAGCACACTATTCATGAAAAAGGATGAACAGTAAAAAGTTAAAAAAATAATATTCCCAAAAGAAAAAAACTGAACTTCCTACTCTATAAATACAACCGAAATACTTGAAAAATCCCAAAGTTCTTCAAATACAACAAAAACACAAGAAATCCCTCTAATGCTAACAACAACCAAACCTCAAAAATCACAAACGTGATTTTTGGTGGGGACTGAAATATAAGTTTTGCATATCATTGGAGCCCTCCAAAGCATCTCGAAGGAGCTAGTTGCTCTTCTGATTTAGTGCATCTTCTCATTATCACTAGGTTTTTTCCTTTTTGAGGTAGCATGTGGGTCAAGAATTTGACGCAAGATGAGCAGCAAGATCTTGTGGAGTACTTATTGGAGCATCACCAAGATGGAAATATCAAACCCACAAAAAGGGTCGAGGAAAAAACTTTATTCAGATTTTTTGTGAGAGCAATGAGCACAATATAGTCGCGAGCAAGAGTCCAACTTACTTCCGGGAAACTACTAATTTGCGTCATAGCATGGAAGGTCATCCTCCGCATAACAATATCAATATAGATTTAATGGGTTTAATAGCATTGTTTGCAAATTGAAGAACAATAAAAGGGACAACAACGGTTTTACAAATTGGGAAGAGCAGTTTTCAAAAAGCACTAGTATAAAAAACTACCAAGTGTCAAACCTGCATGGACAACACGCAACAAAATCTCAAGTTTGGTATTTTTCTAGTCTAAGTTGGATGCACAACTACAACTACAGTTAAGATAAATAAACAATTTTATACACATATATGAGAAATAGTTTTATCTAAGTAAACCCATAGTGAGGTACTTGTTAGCAACAAATGAACCCGAACCATATAAAACATTTAAACATAGATCTTACATTCCCAAATTAATGTTCATCTATGCCATGCGCAGGCCTACATTTGGTGAAAATGGGCAAGTACTGTTCGATCGAACAGGTTGCCATCGAACAGGTTGCCCTTTTTATGGTTAAAGAATAGGTTGCAATTAACCATAGAAAGAACATACATGCTGGGACTATAAAAATAGACCATGTTCCAAAAATTACGAGGGATATGACAAAGGCCGAGATTATTCATGAAGTCATACCAGCAATAAAGGCGAAGTGGTCACAAAAAATGAGCAAGAATATATACATACAACATGACAATGCGACACCACACATCAGAAACAACGACCCACCTTTTTCAGGTTGTGGCACAATCTCGGGCCAACCTGGGAATTCACCAGATCTAAACATATTGGATTTAAAAAAAAATAAATCCAGCCATTGCAACAAGAACAAGTAGAAATTAATGTGGTAGAGCTACTACATGCAGTACACAATGCATTTGAGAGAGAAGATGTTGTGACACTTAAAAAATAATTTTCTAACATATGAAGCGACAATGTTGGAGATCATGAGAGTACAAGGAGATAACAACTACAATATGCAACATATGAATAAGGACAGGATGATCCGGGAAGGGACTTTACCAAGAATGCTAAGTGCAAGTGAAGAAGTTGTTCCAACATGCATACAACACCTAATATCAGATGGAGATACAAAGAAAGTCCGGCCACTTATGCATGCATTTGGGTATCACCCCCTGAATGGATGTGAAGATATGTTTTGGGAGTTAGGTTAATGTCATATTATGTAAGCCTTGATAAAATTTAACTTTTGGCGTGACAGAAATGTCCCAAGCCAACCCTGGTAAAATGTAACTTTTGATTTTAGATCACATATGTCAAAGAACTAGTTTCCTTCTTCCATTGCACCTTCCTATCTACAAGCACCTTATCATTCCACATAGGCATTGTATCACTACCAGAACACGTAACATAAAATAACTTATCCTTCTAAACGCCACATACTAAGAAAGCCATGCTCAACATAAACCCCTGACATAGTAGGGTAGAAAGTAACCCAAGCCTCAGTTACCCTTACTCGACGAATCATATAAAATGTAGAAAACAACTCCATCAAATAGTTTTCCCAGCCTTATGGCAAACCTGCCTAAAACAAACAAGTATGGCCACCCCAGAGGATGAAACCAGGCAAAAGCACCCCATAACCCTCCAACATGCCCACGATGTAATCCGGGACAGGAAATGTTTGGCCATACATCAGATGATGTTCATACACCAAAAACCCCATTTGAAGGGTCCCGCACCCTCTCACGACACTAGGGATCATAATCTCGTAATATTAAAAAATGAATTATGCTCACTTAATTCAGCTGTCATCAAAGGAAATTACACTATCACCATCCCTACCTTCGTGACTATACCCATTATCAGGAACACTATTACCCTTAATCACCTCATTATCAATAAATATACCACTGCGACCTGTCGCTCGCCCAACAACGCTGTAAATAATAGCAAGAGGTAGTGATCATGTCACTCATCCACCATGCTTTAAAAATACATAATCTCACAAAGGATAACTTACCTTCCACACTCAAAACTTCTCTTCAAAAATTGTCTGATCAACGGAGATTCGAGAAAAGGCAACAGATGCACAATAGATCTAATAAGCAAAAAAATATTATAAGTAAAAATAAATATCAGCAATAAAATAATTTAATTGTCAAAATGCACTTTCCCGAGGAAATTCTTTACGTGTGTCAATACAAATCCAGTACCGTACAAAACACTAGGTTTTAAATCAGCACTTGGTACTGATTATTTCTCATGCCATTTAATTTATACTCAAAATTCTCCCACAATTTTTGGGCCACTCGTAACCACTACCTTAGGTTAAAGATATACTTACAATTACATTTTTCTACCCACAAAGTCATTTTCATCTCCGCACCAAACTTCTTACGAAAGTGAAAAGTTAAAATACACCCACTCACCAAAATTCGCTCAAGTGATCACTTCATTCAATTTGAAAAAAAATTTTACCGCTTCACTAACCATGACTCTATGGCTCGGGGGGCTTATGGTAGATGTATAACTTACCCAATACCAGTCAAGCGAAGTCTAGCATTCGAATAATCACCACACCGGAACGAGCCGGTTTGCTGAGCACACATGACGCCTTGCTCGAAAGTAATTGATCCCAGGAATAGTGGGAAGACACTACTCACCATAAACACCTCCTCTTAGGCCATGATGTAGGAGGGAGGAGAACAATACGCTAGCCATATTCACACGATCCAAATTTTATAATAAGGACAAAGGACGACAAACCAAGTAAGTGACTTTTTACTAAAGTAACACTGATAAAAATACAACCCTAAATTGGGCATCAGAACTTTCTCCTCGGGGATACCCTTGGGGAATATCTTGTAGGAACTCAAAGAGGTCATACTCTCTGTGCTGATTCCGGGAACGATACTTACTCAGAAGGATCCCCTGCATCATCAACAAACTTTCAAATTAGACTAAAGATTCAATTCTTTTACCTAATTCCATACATATCACATTCCAATGCTTTCCCAAGGGTTCTTCCACATACTATCCGAACGAAATGAACTACGTGGCCGGTAGGCGGTGCGTGGATTGAGGTTAACTCTAACATGTGCAACAAATGTTTTGATATCAATAATAACATTAATGATATAATTGAGAAGTGATATTTTTTTCTTATGTTGAAGTGGAAAATGATGTACTTGAATATTTATTTTTTCGTTTTCATAAGTTGGTGGTTTTCATAAACAATTAATTTCATTTCAATGCATTTTTTTCAATTAAATATTTTCTAGAATTATTTCATTTTTATGGATGATAAACAAATACTCTGATAACTTTTCTCTGAAATAGAACCGGAATTGAAGCATTCAAATTCAAATAGTGTATTTTAAATTTATTCTAACACTATTATTGGTTGAAAAAATTGGTGCAAATCTATCAGCGGTTGTTTAACACTTCTGCAAAATTTAAATACCCAGTGCACAACGAGGAAGAAATGGAAGATGTGACCAATGCCTTACAACGATTCAGTGCACTATCCCAAGGACAAGATAAATACATGGAACCAGTGCCTTCTAAAGAACGGTGCATTATATTAAGCATCGTATACATACTAATACCGGTGCCTGACACTGAATCGGTACACGTATCGAGCACTAAAACCAACGAACACCAGTGCCATACATCCAACCAGTGGAACATAACTAGCACCAGTCCATACAACTGGTGCTTATCCCTACAAGCACATGTGACTTTACCCGATGTAGGAACTTGTCCAACTAGCACCGTCTACATAGACATCAATTTTTTAGGGGTGCTAAATAACTGGTGCTAGATCCTCTTAAAACCGGTCCTTATAAGAGGGTAAGGTGTTCCAGTAGTAGTGAAACTATGAACACCTTGTAAAATACAAATCGATAAATGCAAATAAATAAGACTCATAATACAAAGCACAAATAGAACCACTAATACACGATTTGTACAATTAGATCGGACACAATATATCAATGTGAACAATTAAATTGAGTGATCAACATAAACTCACCGATCTAATCTGTTAGGTCAAATAACAATTATAATATACGAAGATAAATTTCACACTTATTCAAAAAGCAAGATATTCGAAGAATATAAATTAAAAACATTTTTTTTATTTTTTTAAAAATTATCCGCCATAGCGGGGGTATATATTGGCCACCCAAGCCATAATCAAAATAGACCCGTACACAAAAGTTCAAGAGGTATTCTTGAACATCAAAAGTAATCTTTTAACTAGCTAGGACTACAAAAATTTGGTTGAAAGATTAAAGATCTTTGTATCGCAAGACGAGAGTGAGCGTGATTGAAGAGACGAATGTACACGATCTTGGTGAAACTAACTCCACCCCTCGTGTTATTAGTTCCCCAAGCCAGGTGTACATAAACCTCTTCTAAGCCTACGATTGTGGAGATGTACCGAGAGAAGTGATGTTGGAAGATCTTGTGCTAACCGAGTCTGCATCTGTGGCTAAAGTGACAGTACAGATATGAAGTTTGGGAGTTGCAGCTTATCTCTCATTATTGCATGTCGAATGGATGATTCTCTTTGAAGTTCTCCTTCATGAAGGTTCCCTGTTATGGTTGCTAGGCAGTGTGCCACTTCGTTTCCTTCTCTTGGAGTGTATTGGATGGAAATGTGATTTTGCCTCATCAGAGCTGTTGCTTCCCAAACCGCATTCTTACATTTCCAAGGTGGCTTAGCTTGCTGTCTTAATATTCTCTGTACCTGCAATGAATCCAGTTCAAGAGTTAGTGGTAAGAGATTATACTGTATACCTACCTTAATACCTCTGATTGCAGCCCCAAGTTCAGCGGAAAGGGGATCCTCTGCATCCAAATCTTCACTGCCAAGTGTGATGCATGTTCCCATCGAATCCCTGAAAATGTAACCCAATCTTGGCCTGCAATTTTTCTTATAGGAAGCATCCGTATTGACTTTAAAACCAGATGATGGTGCATTCCATTTCACTAGTTGAATAGCTTTGGCCGGTTTATCTATTAATGTCATTCTCAGACCTCTTCCCACCAAATCTCAGATCTAGCTGTTTTGGACCTAACACTATTATGAAAGAATGATGTATTAAGATCTCCATTTTTAGCCATTTATGCCTTGATCTTTGTTTCCAGAATTCCTGTTCTTTTAAGAATCTAACCAACCTAGCATTTTCTTCATTAAGCTTTATTTGGTCATGCAGATTGTAGTTAGCATCTAATCTTATTTCTATCTCAGCTATTACCTGCTCAGCTTTTAGGACATTTTCAAATACGTTTCCAAATTCAGTCTTGTTCCAATTTTTCAAGAAAGTTTTAAGTCTATGCAGTTTAAGTGAAAAACCTATCATTCCCTGTGAGATAACTGGATCTTTCCAGTTTTGTTCAATTAAGGGCAGTAGGGTTGGTCTATTCAACCACATAGCTTGAAATCTAAATGGTCTTATATACTGCTTAGTTTGATTTTCTAGAGTGAGCAAAAGAGGATTATGGTCTGAGTTTCCCCTACCTAGAACCTGGACAGTACTACTCTAAAATTTGTCAAATAATTCCTGATTTCCAAGTGTTCTGTCTAATCTCTCAAGTACTCTGTGTTGATTTCTCCTACCATTGCACCAAGTAAAAAGATTACCTAAGGTGTTTATTTATGTGAAGTTGTTAGTGATTAGAAAAGAATCAAATTCATTTATTGCTGTGAGGTTAGGGGTTGATCTACCCTTATATTCATTTATGCTCCTGATTATATTAAAGTCACATGTCATAACACATGGACTAGTTATTGTGACTAATGTTCTTTCCAAATCAGCTAACAAGTTAGTTCTAAGTGACGTTCATGATAACCATATACATCTATTAATTGGAAAGAGGTGTGAGTGTGAGTGATGTGGAAATGTAGAAATCTGTCATGCTTGCATAATAACGTGCCTTGGATGGAGTGTTTGAAAAATATCCATATGTGGTCATCCTCCAAGGAATGTGTGTATTGAAATTGAAGATGGTTCATGAAACCCATGAGATTATTTATCGATTGTTTAGGCTCTATCACAATGATAATCTCCATGTTGTGCATCATCATTAACTTCTTAAGTCTATTGAATCCTTTTTGAATTCCTCTTATGTTCCAAGTTAGGATTTTACATATCATTATTAATTATATTTTTCAGTTTTGCACGAGTCATCATAAGATTAGGAGCACAAAAAGAAATCCTTTTGATAGTGGGATCAGGAGTACCCGTATTTCCTTTATCTCCAGGAGGGTCTGAGGAGACAGCTGTGGCTGATTCATCTTGAGGAGCTAGCTGTGAGGAGCCAGCTCTGGCTGATACATCTTGAGCTTGGCTTGTAACAGTGTCTTCAGTTTGAGGTGGCTCCCTCCCTATATGAATTTGCTCTATTACCTCATTGTTTAGCTTATACCTTACATCATCAACCTCCTCTTCTGATTCAGGGGCTGAAGCGTCCATTTCAATATCCGAGTTGATTTGATTTTGAGCTTGAGTTAGTTCCTCCTCCAAGTCGGTCAGTTTGTCGAATCTATTACTGAATTCAATCAGATCCTCGATAAGCCTCTTTCTATCCATCACCTTTTCCTGAGGAGTTTTCTTCCTGATCATATCATCCAAGGATTTCCAAATTCTAGAGCTTTGAGTTATACTCGTTGGCTTTGTAGTAGGGAACACAACAGAGGTAGATGTTTTGACTTCCCTAGTCAGTTTCTTCTTTGTGTGATCATGAGATATACCCTTAGCATTATTTTTTGGACCCACTTTAGTAAATAGTTCATCTGCATCCTCAAAGATTTCAATCTCCTCATCCGAATCTTTGTCTGGGTGTGAGGTGTTGGCCTGTGTATCTGAGATCACAATTGGCTTCCATTCCATTTGAGGCATCTTCATAGTTCTTACAGGTGAGGGAGATTTAGTAGGTTTGCTGGCTCGAGTTGGTTGCTGAGTATCTGTTTAGGAAGTTGAACTGGTATATCTCCAGTAGTAGCTTGTCTATTCACATTTGTTCTATCCATTCCTCTAGGCCTAGGGGGTTCTAAGATGTTCCTCTGGTTTGTCTTGCATTCCATTTGGGAGTGCCCTATTTTAGCACATTTGGGACAATAACTTGGGTGATCTTCGTAGAATACAGAGTACCATTTATTATCAGTGCAAGAGCCCAACCTAATTCTATTTGGAAATGGTCCCAACAGGTTCATCTCAATACACAAACGAATGGTTGATGGTCTAGTCATATTGAGTGTCGGGGGGTCTGCAAATATGAGTTCTCCTAGCCTACTCGCTATGTGTGGAATTGAATCATGATGTAGAAAATAAGCAGGAGGGAATTCGATAGTTGTCCATACCGGTGCTATCGGCGGTTCTTCATTGACGTCGAAATTTTTTGTCCATTTGAGTGTTCCAGTTTCTCTTTATCCAACATCTTTGCGTGTCCTCTTCCACCTCAAATTTGATGAAGATGTGGCGGTGGTCGAGCGCAGTGATTGTTGGATCTGATTTGAACCCAATCTTCTTGAATTGGTTGCCGATGAAATCGAGATTTGGCCTTCCCTGTGAGAATTTTCCGATGAGATGCTTCTTGAAAGGCTCCGCTAACTTGTCAATTTCATCATCATTGAACAGAACATCAATTTCCCCTTAGAATACTGTGACCGGGTTTAGCTGGATTGGGGATTGCTTTGATGGAATGGGTTGCTTTCCGATAATGGAGGCGTAAGAGGGCGGACTCAAGCCCAGAGGCGGAGCCGCCATATGGATGGGCAGTTGTGTTGATCAGAGCGGAGGGGATTATACCGTTAGTGTTACCGTTATGGGTGGTGTAGTGGTGGTTATATGACCGTTAGCAGCAGATTACGGTGGAACAGCAAAAGTAGAAGGGGAGAGTTTTTTCACGACCTGTACACACAAGTTTTTTCACGACCTGCATTTGTGTTCCGGTCTTAAATTTAGATCTCCAACATGTTGCATAATAAATTTTTAATATTGCAATTAAAACCTTTTACCTTTCTATAATTTCAATTCAACCTCATCTTTCCATATGCTTATTGAAAGAAAATCTTTCCCAAGGTTTTACCTATTTTATATACCTAAATCAAATTTGGGATAGAAGTACTACCACCTTTAGATTTCCGGCGAAGAATGGTGCTAAATGTGAACGATGACAAAATTAGATTTGGGTCAGTGTTTTACGATTTTGGGGAGCGGAATATTTGACTTTAAAAATAATAATTGGATTTCAGGATATTTTTATTCTCCTAATTTCTCACGTAAAAAAAGGACTCATTCGCTGAATGCGTTCTCCCCATTTACTTCCGAATTTAATTTCCACCCTATTTACATCCGGGTTGATTTATTTCACCCCTACAAAATAAAGCACTCTCTGAGAATCCCTCCCAACACATTTCGACAACTACCAACCCAATTAAATTGGCAATTTATTTGTCATGCTCGTTCCTGTATTACCGGCTTGCCAGTAGTGACACTGTCGCCACTATAAACATTGAATAAAATTCTAAGTTAAACAATAACCTTCAATAAAGGAACCATTTAAGATTATTTGATAATAAGTTAGAAATACTTTGGAAATATTTTTGAAGAAGGGAACGAAACCTATTCCATCCGTCCCACTTCATATTATTCAATTTAACTTTTGCGAGTCAACTGCATCAATCTTTAAATATTAGCATCTTTATTTATATCTGTAAAAAATTTAAAAACAAAAATCTAAAAAAATATGTTACGATTAATCCAACAACATATAACATGATAATAGTTTTACATATACAATAATATAATTTAACGGTCAAAGTTAGCTAAGTATGACTTACAAAAGTCAAATATAATGTAACGGTCAAAGTTAGCTAAGTATGACTTACAAAAGTCAAATTAATCATATGAAGTGGACGGATACTTTAAAGTGAGATTAAACTGTTATTTTCTCTAAGTAGTTGGTAAGTTAATAAGTTGTTCCTTATTTCAGATTTTTATTATTATCAGTTATACTGAAATAAAGCGATTTATTCTGAAAACTTGTTTAAAGACTTTTCAAATTATATTGAATCTTTGAAATAAAATAGATGTAAAATTAACGGTGGAGTCGCGAACAACATTCACTGTCCTTGAAACGAATTAGCCCCGTATGAGCGTCGTTTCCCAGGATAAAACCACCGAAGGTAACACCTTAAA
>JAULKK010132728.1:0-27234 GCA_032355705.1 Rubia peregrina | reverse complement strand
ATAGGTTGAGCGTAAATTTTATATAATTCATATATGAGTATGATAAAAATATGGAAAACTTTGTTGAATTTTTTGAATTTTATTCGTATATTATTTCAAATTGGGTGAAAATAAGAAAAAAGAAAAGAATACTAGTTTATAATTAATATGTAACTTATAGTTTTTAATTTGTTAGATTGATTTTAAAAAACTAAATAGTGTTAATTTTTAAATATATTTTGGTGTGATTAAAAGTCAACTCTTATATTTAAATTAAAAGGAAACTATGTGTATTAAATGCCAGATCGTGCAAAATAGGGAAGCTATTGGAGTTGAGTCAAAAATATATAGGGAATGTTGGCTTTCATTCCCTATCCTAGAGAAAATTTTAGGGAAGCTGTTGGACTTGCTCTTAACAATCTTATTGGACCAGATGATGTTGGTGGACCGCATCAAAACCCTAGGTTACTAACATTGTGACCGATGTCGAATAACCTGTTAGTCATTTCCAAAAGTTTAGCGGGAAACAAAATTTTGAGTACCCAAAATTTTCATTAGCGGGATAACAAAAATTTTAGTGCCCCTATTCTGCAAAAATAGCCGCAAACATATCTCAACTCATCTCCAATCAAAAAATACCTTTATCTATCATGTCCTACAACTCTCCAACCAAAATATATTCTCCTAAATTTTCATTCACACTCTATCAAACAATCAAGTGTGGAATCAAGCTTCTACAAATACTAGAGGGTGGAACATTGCGTATGCAAATTGAGTTTCCTTTCATCCATTACATGTTAAATTTGCAATTCTTTTGCTTCAATTTTTTGTTTTTTCAATGAAACAAATATTGAATATCTTCATGAATTCATATGATTGTGTTAAATGTTAACTAGTGTATAGTGTAGATTTAGTCAAAATAATGTTCTGTATATCCACTGAGAAGTATTCGAAATAGATTTAGGGTTATTCTAGGCAAGAACGTCATTTTCACAAGAGCATTGTATGAATGTGCGATGTTGGCCGATCAGTCAGTCCATGGGATGGCAAAAATATGCACGATCGACGTCGCATATATGTAGATGAATTCATGTTCGTTCACTTTAGATGGCCAATTCATGAAATATCTAACATTAGTGGACATTGTTATATGGTGCATGAAAGGAGGCACCCAAATTGAATCAACTCGAATGAGGACATCAATGGTAACTGCTACTTTCACAAAGTATTATTCTTGTATTAGTTTGATTAATTGGTGTATATTTCATTAGGGGGCTGTCAATTTTTAACATAAACTATGGTTTATGTGCAATTGTAGTAACAAGACAAGGACAATTATCAATGGACTTCAACGTATAGATGAATGAACTTGTCACGTTACTGAAGATTATGCAATGAAGATTGATAACCATTAATAGTTTGTATTGTAGATTTGTATTTGAAAGTAATAGTATGTAAGTTTTTAATACTCCCCCGTTCCTAATAAAATGGTACATTTTCTTTTGACTCACTCTTTTATGCAAAATGATATAGCTAGGAATGTGTGGGAAAAGTAAGGATATTTTGGGATGGCAGTGGACACTGTATGAATGTTCTTGAAGTTAAAAAGAACATTGAAGGAATTTTACAACATATTATTTACCATTTTAGGTAGATTTGAAATTGTTCCATTTTTGTTAGGACAGACAAAAAAAGTGTCATTATGTTCTTGTAGTGGTGGTTGTGTCAAGTGCTTCTATTTCACATGAATTGAACATCAAATAAACTGTTTGGCGTTTAACCAATATTTGCGATATAAAATATTAAATAATAAATCTATCAAGTGTAAAATAAGATAATATTTCTAAACAAGTGATATCGCTGATATTGACGACCGTCATTGTACATGCCACTACCGCAGCTCATACGATTAACTTCGGTTAATCTGATGGAAGTCCAATGTTGTCGATGAAAATGAGCGAAATCGCTCATGCATTCTAGTTGACCTAGTGTGGGGTACTAATATAGAGCGATGACACTTGCACATTTGATCATACCAAAGTCGGTCGTAATCATTATCATCGGTGATACCATGGACCAACTGACGCCGCACCACATTCGGTCTTGATTTCGGTTATAAACCTTTTTACCTCTATTTTTTCATAAATAACCCTGGTAAAAAATACCTTTTACCTCGGTTATGAACCGTGGTAAAATGTGAACCTTTTACTACCATTATTCACCTTGATTCTTTTAAGACAAAAAACCGAGGTAGAAAGTTCCCTGAACCAAGCTAAACATTCACGTTTCTTGTATTGAATAAAACCCTATCATGTTTAAAATACATACCCCTAAAAATTAGGGAATACAACTTGATCATGTTTAAAACACATTTTAACTCCAAACTCAATTATAGCCAGACCCTATATGGCCTAATGGGAAATAGGTTGATGTATTTATTCTACCCCCATTCTTCTATAACTAGTACCCTAGCCCGGAACACCCTCATGCCACTCCTGTGGATGAACATGTGAAAGAAATAACGAAATTGCTCCTCTCATATGTCAATTCACGTAAGTAAGCTACACGAGGCAGATTTTTTCAAATCTACCACCTGCAAAACACTTCTCTTTCTCCCGACTGCATGCTGGAGAAGGTCTTGGCCACGACACGTTATTTCTTCCTCGTACCTACTTCATGGGTTTCTGAAATGATGTTATAGCACCATCATCCCCCTCCTGCATTCGCTAATCCCATTTGCCAAACCTACCAGAAGGCATAAAAATTCTGTAAATTAGAAATAATACATTATAATATAGTACATTTATACCTCACAAAACACACTTACGGTATAACTTAACAACCTTAGGTTAAAAGCACAGGGATAATACCTCATCAAAACAAAGCAAACCCTGCAACCAACTCCATCCACCACATAATCGATGATGAGCCAATGAATAACCAAGAACAACCTTTACACCTCAAATAAGAATTTTACACCATGCAATACTTGAAACATATAACCAAAAACAAACTAAGAATACACCCTTTTCGATATGCTATCACTATGCATTAAAATGCTTGGATAGTAGTCCATATATAGTGGCAACTCGGTCTCGGGTTTCCAACAATCGACACAGTTTAAAACATATATTATCATGCGCTCCCCAAGAAACCAACTAGCCAAATAGTCGGTATTGAAAAATGAAACATCAAATTATTCTGGAAAAGATACAAATTACTAAACCTTTGTGGCATCTTTAACTAAGCAAAGGCCCACATCAAATAAATGGTTGTAAGCCCATACAAAATCTAAATCCCAAACTGACACATCCCTAAGAACACAAAGACACTACTACAAGATCAGGGAGATAAGTCACGACTTCAAATATGCCTGGAAAATTTCCAACCAGCAGAATAAGTCCAGATCCTTATTTCATTGCCTCTTAAACTTGCGCATAACACCTTACCTTAATAACATAACGCTAAATAATGCGTAGTGTGGATGTGTACAATAGAAACTACAATGGTAAGGTAACCGTTTAATTGGGCACAACTTCCCATATGCTTGGAAAATCATCAGCCAACGACCCAAGTGCACAACCACAAGTTTCCAAACCACGAGGTCCATCAATCACATGCTAATTAATAATACAAATCCTAGAATAAAGCCTTACTCATAACCAATTTTATAATAACAACAACCTCTTTTAAACATATAGAATAAGTACAAATCAGATAATCAACTCACAACACAATTGAAAACCACCATCAAGGTACACATAAAAATTCCCTATTGGCGAACATCCTAAAACTACAACCCAAAACATCACCCGCCACCTCACCGTCACCCAATTTAGAATGGGTTACTGATAAAGACGATTCCAAATGTACATTTACCATATCTAAAATTAAGTAAATGAAAAGGAGACAATGCCTTCGATGAATGGGATTTAGGCCAAATGCGCTCAAGCTCCAGCGATGTGAAACACTTTGCAGTACGTTCAAGAATCACTCTAGTAGAATTTTGTACTCATAAGAATTCATACCTAAAAAAGTGCACATTTTCGATGCAAAAAGATAACTTGAGTCAGTTGAGAAAGGGAGCCGTCAACCAGTAAAAGAGGTTAACAGTGATTACTTAGCACGTGATTAGCTACGCATATCAAATTCCTTCGATTTGTGAGACAATGTATTCTGCTCCTCAATAGAAATGAGATTAAACATTACAAAATTACTTGCATTTCAACCACGAAGCCACGCTCCCCTTTGTGTTAGCTCCATAAGTTTTTCTCAAAATAAGTATACCATAGCTAATTTTGAATGAAGCTTGCAAACACTACACCCTCACTAGACTTCCTAGCTGGGGGGAGGAGGATGTGCTTATGGTAAATACCTAGTCCGCGCAACACAAGTTTGCTACGACCAGTTCGCTTTGAGTAGGGAAGCGACTAATCAAGACCGCTCACAAGCAATCATCACCAGTATAATGCACATAAGCATCACTACCACAATGTACCCCACTAAGTCCATGATCAGGCATAAGATAAACAAATAACACAGACCACGATGACACTATCAAGAGAACTATAAGAAGGGAAGATAAATACGGAATGGGGCGGGTAAGTCCCTGAACACAACACACGATTGATATATTTCCTTAATCTGGCTTGAGCGTCAGAGTTTTTCCCCAGGGATCTTCTCGTAGGTGCTTGATGAGTGAATCATACCGACTAGCCTTGTGGTTTGTCTCAATTTCACACTCTGGCCTTGTGGTTTGTCTCAATTTAGCTTGAAAGGAATCTCCCCACCATAGATTGTATTTCAATTTCAGTACTTAATGGAATTTTTTATTCCAAGAAAAAAAGCCCAAATTAAACAAAACTTTTACAGGTAGGAAATTAATTTTAAAGTGAAATTTACTTATTTTTAGTACCTATATATGTCATTCTTTTAAATTTAACAGTTTTCATATTTCTTTTCTTTGAATCTTTTCTAAATTAACAGGTATGCAAAAAGTAGATAACCATTCATGGGATAAGAACTTGTAGTTGAGTTCTCAGGACATAATAGTACATGGGAGATTCAGATCTGCACAATAGAAGGCGGTGTCGATGGAAGAATACAATAGAACCTACGTGCAAGAATGAGAAAGTGTTGACCATTGACCACACTACGTGTAATAAGCATCGGGATATGTTTATATGTCTTGAATGCGATAGAATTCAGGATCGAAATATACTACCGGTCATGTTTTGCAAATATTTCTCAAGTGTTATCGATATATAGTTTTAATCTCTTGTGTTCTTGTATGCTTGTAGTTGTTAGATAAAACCTCCCAAAACCTATTTTCCAACATGAGCTATTACTGACACGTGATCCGATTGATGGCCTGATTGCGACTTTGTATAGTTAATTGTTAAATTCCTATCATCTCTGTGGACGACCCCAGTCTTGCCACTATATACCACATAGGTAGTTTAGTAGTAGGAACAGGAGCAACAATACAAATCTTTATCTTTGATCTTATTAGCTTCTTAGTCGGTTAGTAGATCTCCCGAAAGGTTGTTTATTAGCAACCCCACGGGGAGGCAGATCACATCCTTATCTAATCAAAGGCCAACATAAAAAGTGGCTGTAAGACCATTAAAAAACCCAAACTGGCACATCCCTAAGAACACAAAGACACTGCAATATTATCAAAGATAAGTAACAGTTTCACATATGCCTGAAAAACACCCAGCCAGCAACACAAGTTTAGATTCTTATCACCTTATCTTCTTGCCTCTTAAACACACACATAACCCCTTACGTCAACAACATAATGCTCAATAATACACACTGTGAATGTGTGTAATAGAAACCACAATGGTAAGGTAACCGTGTAATTGGGAACAACTTCCTATACGCTTGAAAAATCACCAGCCAGTAACACAAGTGCACAACCAGAAGTTTCCGAACCACGAGGTCTATTAACACAACCCAATAATACAACTCCTTAACGAAAACTTACCCATAATTGTTTTTATAATAACATAAATACCTCTAAAACATATACAATAAGAACAAAAAATATAATCAACACATACCACAATCTAAAACCACCGTCAAAGTACACATAAAATGCCCTATTGGAAAACATCTTAAAACTATAGCGCAAAATATCATGAGCTACCTCGCTGTCACTCACTTTAGAACGGGTTACTGATAAAGATGGTTCAGAATGTACATCTATCATATCTGAAATTAAGGAATAGAAAAAGAGGCAATACCTTCGAAGTATAGGATTTAGGGAGAATGCGCTCAAACTCAAGCAAAGTGAAACACTTTGTGGTACATCCAACAAATCACCCGAGAATTTTTTTTACTCATAAGAAATAGTATCTAAAAAAGAACACTTTTTCGATGCAAATAGATAACTTGAGTCAGTTGAGAAGGAGAGCTACCAATCAGTAAAAAAATCCTGTAGTGATTACTGAGCAGCGATTAGCTAGACGTATCAATTTCCTTCGATTTGCGGAATAGTGTATCTTTTTCCCCAATAGGGAGGATATTAAACAAAAAATTACTTGCATTTCATCCTTGAAACCACACGCCCTTTCGTGTTAGCTCCACAAGTTTTCCTCAAAATAAGCATGCTATAGCTTATTTTGAATGAAGATTGCAAACACTACACCTACACTAGACTTCACGACATGGGGGTGTGTTCTTATGGTATATTACCTAGTCTTTGTAACACAAGTTTTCTACGACGAGTTCGCTTTGAGCGAGGAAGTAGACCTAATCAAGATAGCCCGCAAGCAATCACGTCCAGTACGAAGCACAAAAGCACCACTACCACAAAGTACCCCATTAAGTCCACGATCGGGCAAAAGATGAGCAAATGATGTAGGATACGTTGACACGATCAAGAGACTTATAAGAAGGGAAAATAAACATAGGTTGAAGGGGGTAAGTCCCTGAACAAAACACATGATTGACTTAATCTAACGTGAGGATCGAAGTTTCTCCCGGGGATTTTCCTACAGGTGCTTGACGAGTGGATCTTTCCGACTAACCTTATGATTTGTCTCAATTTAGCTTGAAGGAACCCCTTGCACCATTGATTGTATCCCAATGTCACTAATTTATGGATTTTTAATTCCAAGAAAAAATACCAAATTAAACCAAACTTTTACAAGTAGGAATTTTTTAATGTACAGTTTGCTTCTTTTCAGTACCTATATCTTTGTCATTCTTTTAATTTTAAAATTTTATTTTTTTGTTTTCTTTCAATCTTTTATAAATTAACGGATGTATTTATTCTTTTTTCACTAAAACTGTATCTAAGCATATAGATACATAGGGGTGGGTTCAGGTGAGAACACCATTTTATGTGAGAATATCATATTATGGGAGAACATATCCTAGCCATTGATTCCTTACATATGATGGCAATATTTAATGAAAAAGGCAAATTTGCGGGTCTAATTAAGAGCTTTTTCGGTTGATAACAATTTTTGGGTCCTAAAACTCAATCCTCCTCTGCCTTTGTCATGTCTCGTCGCTAAACCCCCCTCCATCTCTGCCTCCGTCCTCCGCCGCCTCCATCTTTGTCGCCTTCACCTTCACCACCTCCTATCTTGCTACTCCTTAGCCCTCGCCACCTGCTCCATAGCCTTTCTCCTCCATTGGTGTTCCGATCCCCACTCTTACCGCTGCAAAATCATCCCTAATTATGTAGTTTGACAGCTCTCTGATTTCGATCACTGGTACGATACTCTATTTATCTTATATTGGCACATTGTTCTTCAATTTTATGTTCTTGTGTATGCTCTTCGATTTTGGTTGTCAATCTAGTTAAAATACCAAGCATAGTTAAAGTGTAAGAACCTTTATTTCATATATTAGAAAATAAAAAATTTCATCCTCCAGAAACAAAATGAAAATGAAAAAAGCAGAAGACAAGTAGTGGTTTAAATCACAAATAGTGATATATATATATGTAAAATCAGGCACGTCGAAATCAGACACTCATCATTATTTACTAGTTCTCTTGTTGTATCCAATGGCCATTTTTTATTGGTATAAATGTCTCGAACTCGAACACGAAGGACACCTGTGATTCTTCACTCACCAAAATCTAGTAATTTGCATTTTTTTTCTTAGTACGAAATCACCATAAGTTTATCCTTTAATCGATCTTAATTCATATATCTCCTAAACCATCTTTGAAATAGATTGGAAGTCATTTAGGTTTTACCAATCTATTTAACCAGTAAAAGGCGTAGGAAAAACCTAAATTGACAAGGACAATTCGATCCAATTCGTATACAAAAGGATCAATAATTATAACTATCCTTCTTAGTTAAGATAAATCAGAATCCCAAAAACAAAAAAAGAGTGAAAAGTCACATTGAAAAAAGTCGAGAACCGATCGGTGTGGTGTGTCGGGGGAATTTTTGATGTGATGGGTTGTAGTGAGAGGGATATTAATGAATTAACTGAAGGAACGGCGTGGGAGAGGCCATTGTATCTAAAGGCTGTACGCTAGCCTTGGGCGCCCCATCCGCCTGACACCACAGGATTGGACCGGGAAGTAAGTCACGGTACCCAGCGCCAGAATGCAATTGGGCCGGCCCGTACCCGGTGGACACACAAGGGACCGGGAAGAAATCAGTGGAATAAACCCCATAGTACCCCCTAAGACATCCCCACACTGCGCGCCTCGGGCTTCGAACCGTGACTCCCGCCCATGGAGACCCAAGCCCCAACCACTGGGATACACCCGTGGGTGTGAGGCCATTGTATCTAGTCAGCAGTGGCAGCGGAAGCCACCCCAATGATTTTTGGATTTGCTATAAAAGTTGAAAAGATTTACTTTTGAAATAGTGTATTTATAAACTAACTAGTTGACATAAGTACCAATCTAACCTTTTAATGTTTGAAAGTGTCAATATATCTCTAGATAGTTAGTGAAAGTGCAAAAATACCATTCCATCAATTTTAGGTGTTTGGTTAAAGTGCAAAGTTGTCCTAACAATTTTAGGTGTTTGGTTAATGTGCATTTTTGTCATTTTATGTATAGTCAATGTCGGTCAATGCAGGAAATAGTATTTTGAGTTATATTTGCACTTATGTAAACTAGTTAAGATTATTTTTCCACTAAAAATTATCTGAAAGTTATATTGACTTACCCAAATAGGTAGGGTTATATTGGTATATCCCTTTACGGATTTTTTCCTTAGAACATGGTATTAGAATTTTTTCTTTTTAACATGGGGATCATTGTTCAAATGAATCGTATAAACAACAATTTTACAATACGAATTGGTATATCGTCTACTAAATACGAATTGGTATATCACACTGAAAACAATACCTCAATGGTTAACACAGATTGCACCTGAAAGATATTTTAAAATGTGATTCACTGACTAGCACTATGGCACGGGTACTATATTTTTGAAGAAATTTTGATTGAAACATAATACAATTAAAAAGAATGACGAGGGAGGTGGGAGGATAGGTGAGACTGGTGCTGCCATAAATGAAATGAGACCTCTGGTGAACATTCATATTTCTGTATTAAAGTCAAGAAGAAAAGGCTCAAATTTTAGTGAGGTCCATGTGGTGATGTTGGGAAAAAGACGGGGGTTTTCTAAAATGAGTGGTCTCATAACAGGCGTCCTGCACATAACCTTATGGATATGCCACTTAATTTTAAATTATACACAGTATTTGTTTAATTATATACTAAATTTAAAACTTGTTAAGGAAATTATACTATATATTTTTATATTTTTAATTTAAATACATAATTTTACTTGTTTTAACTTTTATGATACAATATTTAAATTTTATAAAAAAATTACAACATTTAATATAAAAATCACTGTGAACAATCCATAAATTTATAAAAATACCGTCTTTTCTAACACTTTCTCTTATAAATTTATTTCTTCACGCAAGGAATCATGAGGGCCAAAGGTAGGGCAACTTTGTGAGGTTCTAGTATTTGGATGGCTTCAATCAAATGAACTTTCACATGGAAAAATAGTAAGAGCCATACCATAAGTTTTCCAAATTTCGAGTGGGGTCAAAGGCCACTCCCAATGTCTTCTAAGAGCCTCTACAATGGGCACTCCCTAAAACTCACCAAAACTTTCATTTTTAAATTTTTAAATAATATAATCATTCTCTCTCCTCAATTACCCTCATTAAAAATCCTCTCTCCAATTTAACTCCACAATCATAACTCAATTCAACATCATAATTGTTCCCACATCTTTTTCTTTTTCTTTCACACATTTATATATTTCTATCATCTAATATTTACTACAACATATATATTTTTGAATGTGATGAATTTGAGTTTGTCGATTGATTATTGAAATTGGAATTAGGTGAATCCATTTTAAACAATTCGAATCAAATCAACAAACTACAATTTCTTTCGTAAGATTGAAGAGGAGGAGAACTTAGAAGAGATGTGAGAAATGTTGCAATATTGGTCTCTATTTATAGAGAAAAATTTTCCAAGAATTTTGGTATTATTTTTGTATTTTAGTTTTTAGGAGATAATTGTGTTTTACCCATTTAAACTCATTAGAGCAAAAATACAAATTAGAAAGACACATACCACAATACAATTAGACCAAAATATACAATTTATCTTATAAAATCTCCAACGCACCACATGGATCCCACCCCCATGTGATAAATTGGAGAGTTTTGCAAGAGTGTAAAATTGCACTCGGTCCTCTCAAGTCCATTACAATCCTCTCTCTCCCATAACATTACTCCCCATTGTACCCCCACTCCCCAAACTCCCACTCCCCCATTGTGTGTACTCTAAAGGATAAGCCCGCTGGTTTGTCTTTTGGCGGGGGTTATGCCTGTTAATTGTGTCTAGATTAGGCTCTTTTTTAATATTTATTTTACATTCACAAATGAAGAGACACAACTTTTGCTTTGATGATCATCAAAGTGGTACGTATCTTCATTCTTTTTCGTGCTTTATTGGAATGCATGGTGCTTTCATTCATTGAGGTTGTAGCTATCCGTTTGAGACTTTTTAATGTAGATATCAAATAATGTTACTACTATATATTCCATTTCAATTTACGATTCAACTAATTATTTATCAATTTTTTAAAACTTTGATCATAAAATTGAATCGATATAAGTATAAATACTAATAAGTGATAGTTTATTAGATTTGATACCACATATATTATAAGAACATAATATTTTCATAAGTTATAATTATCCTTAATGAAAGATATTAAGGATCAAATTTTTCTTGTGTCAACTGTTGAAAGTAAAATGTGGAGTTTGAAATGGATAAAAGAAGTAGCAGAAATGATTACAATTGCTGATTAATATACCGTAAATTAGTATTATATAAAATAAGCAACCTCAAGTTGTTAATGATGGTTCCCACTTTCATGTTCTTCGTCACGTACTAATCATTCATGTTTCTTGATGAGTAGCTTGGAAAAGGGAAATTTAGTATGAATTGCACCACAAAAAATAAAAATAAAAAACATATTTCTTCCAGTGTGGTTTAGACTCCCAAAACAACGACCTTGGGTTGCAAGAAGAATTCTAACAAAAATATTTCGGATTGTATTCGTGGGAAAATCTCCGATAGTAAAGCCACTATCTCTGGTTGAATGTTAAATTGCTATTGAAGTTACGTATCTTAGTTCTTGCATCTGACCTTCATTTATAGGGTTAGTTTTTCTATATTCCTGGTCGTTCATGCCCACATTAGACATGCCGACTTATCCGTTATCATGGGCAACAATTCCAAATTCGTAGCTATTTCTTTGCGCTACACGAGGTTACTTCTTGAAGCTCATGATTTTTGCGTTGTGTTATACGAAGTTATCACTTCGTGTTCTTTATACTAGTTCTGGCGAGGTGTTCTCCTTAGTTCGATATGTATGGTGCCTCACTTTCTTCCCTTTCTTGCGTACTTACCTCTCCTATACCATAAGCTCCCTCAGTCAAGGAGGATGGAGAGTGTAAGAGTGGGAAACACATTGTGCTCCAAGGGTGAATGATCATTGCATACAGATACCTTGATCATTGTGATTCACATAGGTGACGTCCTTCGTGGATTAAGATTTATTTATTCTGTTCCCGATATGAATAATCTGTTGAGGTCTCGACATTGTTGACATATATCCACATTAAAATCCCAACCGATAAGTGCTCTGGGTCGAACCGCACACATAAAGCCACCTTGATGGCTTACAAATATAGGGATCAAGATAAAGTTACAACATTACGGTACAACAAAAAAATAGTTACCCTGCCTACGCTAAAAAGCTAAGAACGAAGGCAGGAGAAGCTTTTCTAAGGGGATTGAGGGGTCCTCCATAATATCGGACTTGACGGGGGCTATGGCTGTCAAGAAATAATTAATGAGATTTTGGCCACTCCCCGTCCGGATTATCAGCCCCTTGTACCTAAGGCGAGCTCGAAGGGCCAACTGCCGGTAATCTGGCCCTTCGACAAAGGGGGACACCCTCGGGGTCTTTGTCTTCCTCTGTTATCTTGATTTCCCAGTCCGATACATCCCCTTGGTTGTTGATCGAATTTCCCCCACGATTGGTGCTATAAGAAGGGGCCCCTCACTTGGTGCTAAGGATGTGTCATTTGCTCGCTGTTGAACTATCTGGATGCACCCTTTGAGCAGAACTGGCTGGCTTGGTTGACGGAACTATAGGAGCCCCTCCTTCCTGGCTCGTAGGCAGACCCAAGCGAGAAAATGCAAAACCGCTCCTCGTACAAGGCCCAGAGAAACGCTGACCCTGGGAACTCAAAGCCGTTCTTTTCTTTTTCCCCTTAGAATTCTTCTTCTGAGGGGGCCCTAAGAACCCGAGGCTTCCTTCTTCTTGCTTTTTTAAAATCTATTCCAGGCATCCCTCGGCCTCATCATAATACTTACCATGCTTAGGATACTTATCAAGCTTCTTGCGCTTCATGATGTTCACAGTCTCTTGGAGGTATGTCATGAAATTGTCAATAAGTGTAGGCACAACCATACAAAGTTGAAGCCTATAAGCTCGAATACCATATTCATATGCCTTAAACGTGCTTTGGAGCTCTATTTCATCCTCTTTGAGTCTATCTCTTTCTTGATAAGAAACTTGGTAAAGTTGATTGGTCTACTTAACGGACCACTCTAGGTGCTCCACCCGAGCCTGAAGCTTTTGGCTCATGTTCTTCCAGCCTTCAAGTTTGGAGGTGGTCGTTGAACATTGTCGCATAGGGAGTTAGTATCTTCCAAACGCTTATGAGCTTCGTTGTGGTAATGAATAACAGCCGCCTGAGTACGAGAGGTAGACGGTTCCCCAGACGATTTGAAATCTTTAGCCGTACTCAATCATTCTTGAATCGAATCGAACTCCTCATCAGTAGTGAGTTTAGCGAGAAACTAGAGGTGCCGAATGGGAAGGAAATGGTGGTCGTCGATTAGCCCATCCCTTTTGGGAGCTAAGGTGTCCGTCTCCTCCCTTGAACGACTTGGATTGTTGAGGAGACCACTCTATACTTCATTGTGACAGATCTGCCATAAGTCTAGTTCTTCGTAGGCAGCTCGGAGCTCGTCCTCAAGACAAAAAGCTCTACACCAGTACTGCACAATGGCTAGGCAATGGTCCCAAGAACATTCTTAGATTTTGCGATAGCACTTCTTCATCACTTGAAAAAATAAGTCGAAGACCGAGCCTCTTCGAGAGGGAGTGAGTAGGGCACCAAAGCTAAGCTCTACAACATAAAGAGAAGTAAAACACATAATTAATAGAAATAGAATTCATTGATAAAAAGAGAGGGAATAAAAAAGATAGTTCTCGAAGGCATATATTCCTAAAAGAAGAAATCATACATTATCATTCCCTACTCTATGCTCGAAGACAAGGGTGCTCGAAGCAGCATCCTGGCGCTTGATCTTGGGTCGAACTGTAGGATATTGCAACCTCCATTCTTCATCCTTGTCCACCTCGAGGCCATGGATCTCCTCAATAGTAAAAATGTGGCCTGAAGCCTTTAGATGCTCTAGGAATGGGAATTTGATGGCCCTATCCTATTTCGAGTTCCAATAGTGGCGATCGAGATGAGAGGGGAGAGAGTTGTTTTTGTGCACTTCCAACATGGTTGCATACTTTTATGGAAGGCCTTTGGTGATGGTCATGGCAAGAGCATTCTGAGCAACCCCCACGCAGGTCTCGGACAAGGACACGAAGAAGGATTGGAACCCCTGGGTCTTAATGAGCTTGTTGGTTTAGGCCTTGAGAATGAAAACCTGCTACTAGGCGGAGAAAATATATGCCTACCTAGTGTTCTTTCTGGTCAGGGATTGAATGAACTTCTCCGTCCCCGATAATTTCTCCCAAATCCCCTTTAACTCCACATCATGATCGGAGGTACCCTTCTTGAGCTTCTCCTAAAGTTCCTTCACTTTAGTCGCATGGTTGGAGGTAGCTTTTTGGAAGGAATTTTAAACCTTGGTCGAAGCCTCCTCGACACACTGAGCTTTTTCCAGGAACTCTCAAAGAAGAGAGTCCATGGCTCCCACAACAGCAGGCACCCCCGGGACCGCAACAAGTGAAGGATAAACTGTACCCAGGGGTATGAGGCAAACCTTCCCCAAATTAAGTTCGACCTCTGAATAAACATGGGAATAGATGAAAGTGTGATTGTTGGTCCTCTGCCTTTCGAGGGAGGGGCTACGAGGAGAAGTACCCTCGCGGTTTCTTCTCTTAGCTCTAACTTCAGAATCTTGAGCCTTTGGATGAGATTGGCATGTGCGCGAGGAATTCTAGGCATGCTTTTCAAATACAAGATCTTCTTCATTATCCTCAAACTTGAACAGATTGTTGTTGAAGTCCACTGAACAAAAAACAAGAAGGGGAATACATGTAAGAAAAATGGAGATGGGGGGGTAAAATAAAGCATGAATTGTTGCAACACCTTCATGCAGCAGGGGGTACCATTCGAAGAGGCTTCTGCCCCCTCAGTAATCATCTTGGTTTTGACCACATGAAGCTTAGCCTTCTGTACAAGTGCCCGAAACTTTGAGGTGCCGCCACCCTTCGCCTTCTTTGACTTTTTAGAAGCCTCTTCCTCCGTGTTAGGAGGGGTCTTCCTTTCCCACCTATAGGCTTACCGCCCTCACCCTCTTTCTTCTTCTTTTTTCTGACCTTTGCGGAAGCTGTGGGAGGAATTGGCTTTATCAGAACTAGGGCTCAATTATACACCCACTTCTCGTAAACCTCTGAGGGCCAAGTTGAGCTAGGCCCCTGATTCCCATAGGTGGATACGACGTCTAAAGACTCCCCCAGCAGCTTGTATCTATCTGCAATCAACCCTTCTGAAAGGAGTTATTAGAAACATTTTTGAGCTTGGGCTTAGAATTCCTACGGGGAACCCAATAACACTCGTTCTCACACTCAAAGGTGTAAATGGGTGGCTTATGCGAATCTTGGCAGTTTGAGGAGATCTTAATAGGGTGCTTTAAGGACCTAATGCTAAGGGTTAGAATATCCCTGATCTCTGTATCCCTATGAACAACACTCCTATTCCCGGACAGGTAATATAAGGATAGAAAGAGTTCGTAGGAAGGGGTAATTTATAGATTATAGCATTGGGTCATACACACCACAACAAAAGTTATGATGTTCGAACGAAGCTAGGCCAGGTTTACTTAGTGTTCTTTGAGAAGCCAAGAAAGGATAGGGGAAGTGGAAAGCAGTGGTCGAATCTTTGATGACGCTCGTAGGATGGCGCATCTCCTGGGTCGTGGGATTTTAGGGGTTTCATCGTCTCGAAGAAACTTCAATTTCAAATCCATGGGAATCTTGACTGCGGAGGGGATGGAATATAAAAGGTAAGAAATTTCTTTAGGGATTCACAGGGGGAAATTCATAACTAGGGCTAAAATGTCCTTTTCTATGAAACACCTCCCCTCCTCATTCTTTTGAAGAACTACCTCTCTCATGACCCTTTCTATTGACAAAAACCATTTTTCGCTACACCCCCTGGGCTGTTCCGGACAAGTGGCCAATGTTTTTTCTATCCCCCCGGCCCTAAAAATCCAAATTAGCGATCGATGAAAACACAACCCTTGAGCTTTGGAAATGGGAGCTATCTCCGGTGCTGGTGGCAGATACAGTCAAATAATAAGCCGGAATTCCCCCTTTCCCTCGATGGTATTTGTGACATTTTGAAAATGCGAAAGGAAAAGGCTAAATAACTCGGAAGAAGGGAATTTGCTGGTGGTTTGACTGGAGTGATTTGGACGGAGTTCTCTGGAACTACAGCAAAGAGCTCTAGAAAAGTGATTAATGATCCTTAGATGTGGCTTATATAGAAGGAGAGAACAAGTGTAATGATTGCCTAGGGATGTAAAAAATTAAGCAAGGACATGGGGTAGTGGGCTTCGTGGGCAATAGATTCCCAGCTTTTTTGGGGAAAGTAGTGCACGTGGAATCCAACATGAACACCACACGCCTGAAGAAATTAGTGAGCACCACGCACTTGTGTCCTTTCCACTTCTCTTACCCGAGACCTCTCATGAATATGAGATTGAGGCTTCCCAGCTCTTAACACCGAGACCTTCGACTTTGTGTAAATAGATAGGTTTAAAGGTGGACTCATAACCCTTAGCCTTAGTTATAATTAGAAAGCTGAGGGTCGAACCCTTAATCAATAAATCAATTCGAAGGTCGGAACCAAAATTAACTCGAATGTTTAATACTACGAGAGTCAACTCCAAGGCCAAGCCCTTAAACCCTCAAGGGGATTGAAAATTGCATCCTACACCCTACGATGAGTTCAAACGAACCATCTCGTAGGTTGAATCAATAAACTATTAGGGGGGAACCAAAGGTCATACCCGGGAGCCTAGTTTGAATTCGAGGATCAAACCCTCAAGTTTCTATGGACTTATTGATAGATTTATATTCATGTTGGGCCCAAGTGCCTATCTTAGCCGGCCCAGTTCCACTAATTACCCTCAAAATATATCCTTTGGGTAATAATCATTAGGCCAGCCCAGGGAAGAGCTTCAGTACTTGTATCAAAAGAAAACAAAAATTTTCCCTACCTACCTATATAAAGAAAATAAGTAACACTGTATAATAAACTATTCATTCCTAATCTAAAGACACTTTTTGACTTTATCATTGGAGCTTCTTCCCCCAGACAACTCCGGGGGTTCCGTCTTGCATATATTTTGACCAAGGGAGGGGTGGACTCATCAACGATGGTTTGGTGGTGCATAAAACTCAATAGTGATAGTCAGGTTAAACCTAGCTGGTGTGTGACAATGTTTTTCGTAGCCAAGGATTTTTGAATGGAAGAGATGCCTCTATTCCCCTCTCAAGATAATGATGGTGTGGATTGCAAGCAGGTTCACATTCCATTTGAAGGCTCACACGCTAACCTCAAAAAGAGACTTGCTTCTAATCCTAAGCGTTCTAGTGACATACTCCCTTGGTGCAACTAGCAGAAGCATCCATATACGGCAGCCACTACCACTTTCAACATATTTGGTTATAGACAAGAGGAACACTAGGCACACCAACTTTATTTTCCGGACGGACTTATTCCCACGGTAGAAGGCATACATTGTGAGGTATACACCCATGCGGGGCTCTCCTCTAGCATCACCTTCTTTCGAGCATCACCTTGTTTCACTACTCGAGGGCGAAGAGGATTTCAGATCCTTACTCAGCCAATGTGCTCGCTATTACTCAGGAGGAGACTTATACCAGCGCGTTACCCTATTGCTAATTAGGATAGCTGCCTAGTTTGGTGATTCATGTAATAGCATTCATATTCCAGGTATTGTATATAGTTCTTGATCTCATAACCACTATGGTTTCACATTTTGTAAGGGGCTGCGACCCCACGCTATTAATATTTTTGTCGGCTTGGTTCTATGCTTACTTGCCCTTTTACCATAAGAAGATAATGATGGTGTGTTTTGTAACATTGTTTGATAACCCTACCTCTTAATACACATAATTATTTTTGGATTCTTGCTAAGGAATCCAATGCCCAATGATGACGGGGATGCCTTACGCGTCATCTTCAATGGAGTTTTTGGTGCCCACTCCTACAAAACCAATTCAAGAATTTTATTAAACACCTTTCATGCAACCACAAAGTAGAAAACTAATTTCTATAAAACATAAAACAAACATTCCATGACAACCAACATAACAATGACAATTAAACAAAAGGTGTGGTTAGTTGAATAAAAATGATTTACATAGAATATATATCTTCATTTTCTCATACAATAGAACCTTATTTATTTGTAATTGAAAGTGATTATCATCTTTATGCTGGTTAAAGTGAGCTAAATTTGAAAATGATTAACCAAGTAATTGGACGTACCTTCTTTTGTGAAATGTTACCGGGAAGGTTTGAATGTGGGTGTGAAAAAGAGTTAGGGTTGAAGCAATTATGTTTTTTTATTCAAAATGAGGAAGAACGCAACCAGTGGGTTACTTTTAACCTTAAAATCAAAGTCAGCACTAGTATAAAAAAGTTCCCTACCACTGCAAATGTTCCAGGAGTACAGCTGCTGAGATTGCTTAAAATGAACATATTTTCTTTTTTGGGAGCCTAGGAGCAAGCGGGGTGAAAATTTTCTAAGTACCTAGCATCAGTAAGGGAACCAGTGCCTATTTTGTTTTATTGGTGCCTATGTTGTGACTAAGAAGCTAAGTGGGGGCTCTTTAAATGTTCATTTTTATATTTTTCCAGAGTCGAGAGCTAAGGTAATTTTTTAAAGTATCCTACAGAGGTAAGTAAATCGGTGGAGTTTTGGGTAATATCAGTGCATATATTTTAACCAGGTAGCTGTGTTGGGCTACTTTAAATGCACATTTAATATTTTTCAAGACCAGAGAGAAAAGTTTTAAAAATGTTTTCAAGTATAGAGAAATGGTTGTTTGAACCAGTGCCTATACCTTCCTTATCAATGCCTATGATAAAATAGAGCACCTACTCTATTTTCCTACACCGGTTGTCATTGTATCTAATCGGTCTAGCACTTATTATTTAAAAAAGCTAATATAATTGTGCCTAATGAAAGTGAAACTTATGTTCGGTACATATTCTTCTTTTTATGGAAATAAGTTAAATACAGACGATATTGGGGTATATATAAAACAATCCAAAGAACTAAATTTCCCAGCATAATGACCCCCTATCTCTTCTTTTCCCTATAAATTAACCCCTATAATTTTACCACCCTCGTCTACCTACAATCGATCACCATGTGAATGTCTACCTAGAAGTGCTCCACTAACGTTCTTAAAAATTGGAAAGGTAAAGGGAAACTCTTGACTTTCTGCTGTGACATGCAAATCAATCTCTTCTTCAAAATAGAACTTCTTGCTATGTAGTAAAACATGCCACTTCTCATTACTAGTTTTTTTTAATGTAAAACCTTGGCATGCCTAAGCGTCTAATATGAACTTATTGTACTCGTTTATCACTCAATTTAGGTCCACCGCTGTGAAACCCATCTATTTTTCTGAACGAACCCCAGGCCCATTTTCAACCCACCTACACTTGAAAAGGACAATTTTAAACTCAATGTAATACAACTCCCAAATTTCCTCAATCACCACATAATAAAGGTCATCACTGCAACAACAGGATTTTTTTCTTTCTAGCCTGCCACATCGATTTAGATTGAATGTACACACCATTGTTTTGCATCGTGCTATTCTTGTCCTTCTCCAATGTAGAAAAAATAGATCCATTAAAATCTTACCCTTGGTAACTTTTGACGGTACAGTTGGGTGTCCTTACAAATGCGCAAAGTTTACTGGGCATGTCGTCCATATTACAGCGATTATAAAATCAATTCACAAACATTGAAGAATGCTTCAACTGTATGTTATTCAATGGCTAGTCTGGAAGAATTTCTTCTAATAATGACATATGAATTTGAACATATATTTTTGTCTCGCTACTATTTCATAAAACATTCAGATGAACTTTTATCAACTCAGCATTGAAGGGTGTATAAATTGCACCTTTTGGTCGTGGAGTCCCATTCATCCTACCACAGTCCACTTGTTCAAGAACTCCAACTACTCTCTTTTCAATGAAGTTAGAAGCACAGTACTCAATGATATCCTTGGTGATATACCTTTCCATGATCATAGGATCCAACCGGTTGCAATTGTGAAAGTAACCCTTGCAAACCCTCATGTGCCGATGGGTACATCCTATGCATACCTAAAGGACTGCATATTCCCATTTCCTGAACCAATTAGATCATGAGGTGGGCCATGATGTTAAAGAATGAAGGGGGAAAGTACTTCTCTAACTGACATAACACTAAAACCCCTTCCCGCAATGAGTCATAAAGTTGTTGCTTGCTTATATTCTTCTAACAAAAAGAGTTGAAGAAGAAACATATGCGCATAACACAAAATTGTACTTTCTCCTACATAACACCTTGGATGGAAACATGCAACAATTGTTGTATTACGATGTGAAAATCATGAAATTTCAAACTATTAAGACGTAATTCATCATTCTCAAAATGACTAACATTACTAGAGTAGCAATACCTTCTTTTCTTGAATACACTCAGAGGCCGATCTACTCTTATTGACTGACTGATTGTAAGGGGCAGGATGCAGACACATTCACTTCCTTCTCACATCTGACACTAGATCCAATTGAATATTGAGCTCAACCAAATCCTTCATTGCTTTCAAGATATCCTTCATCTTCTCGGAGTTTTAAGTAATGTGCCAATTAAACTCACGCACACATAATTTTCAAAATGCATTACATCCAAACATTGTTGAACCCTTAAATTTTCCCAGCGCATCAAATCAAAGAAAATCAATCTTACGACTACTCTTCGATTACTGAAAAGTTGTCCTCTTATCGAATACGGGATAAGTTTTGTGGCCCTACACCACATAACTCTGAAGGTTACCATATGCCAGATTTTCATTATCGTACAAAAATTTATCTCAATCAAGTTGAACATAGTTCCACGAAAATCATCAAACACATTAACATGCATAATTGGATGGAAGCTTCTCATTCAAAAACTTGAGCAAACTTATTAATGTTACTGTCGCTCAATGAACTAATACCTCTCATATTAAACAACTCCAACAAAAATGACATGATCGTGTCCTCCTTCTTGAAACCAAGATACAACTATCTATTTTCTCATATACACATATTGACAAAACCTCAAGCCTTCCCCTAAATTCATCCACCATATCCTCACTCATGTCATCCAAATTTATATCTCCAAAACACACTCCTTCGCTACAAAAATCACCTCCGGTACTTTTTTCCACAAGGTTACGTCCTAACCAATTAATCGTTTGCAAACCCTCTTTTCTAAAAATGGAGTTTCAACATGTCCCTATTGTTAATACGATTTATATTCTTGCTCGTATACACCTCCCCTAACCATATGAAGTCCACTGTAAATATAGCATATTGAGCCCTGTAACCAGATAAGTGGACAACTCACTTAGTGAAGAAAGAACCTTGTCGGGGTCTTCCTTAACCATGCAAAGCCCAAGGCCGGAATAACATCTCAAATCTATTGAACCAAATAAGCGAACCTATGTAGAAGGATGATTGTCACCTACGATCATACAAATGAGACCATGACTTAGATACTTATCGACCATGGTCAGCCAAGATCACGGTGATCACCAACTACAAATAAGTGATCCGACAATATGAAAAATTATATTTTTCCAGATATTACGCATACATTGATCATACTCCAATTGGGCATCAGAGGTGGATTCTAGACACTTCCTCGAGACTCTGTTGTGTTGGTTTCATGAGGATATCATGCAGTATTGCGCTAATTCAAGATAGCATTTTGGTCCAGAAGAATTCCTTGCATCAGTGCTCCGTCTTTGGGGATCGTATTTTTCCTTTTCAGGACTTCATAGTACCTGTAGGAGACCAGGTTTCATGCAAAAAAGACAAAAAAAAATACACTCTGAAGAAGCACAAAGTAATGAGGAATATGACGACTATCCATAGTGTAAATAGATGATGAAGCTAGTATTAGAACAAACTAGAAAGTATCAAATGGGTGGAATTTGAGAAAAGTGGCAAAGCGAACCACACTGAGTCACACAACATCAATACATCGCAACATTACATCACCATAACTAATGTACATTTACACCCAACCTCGAACATATAGAAATTATTGATTAATATGTGGTAACAATATTCATTACATAGAGATTAAAACGACATCCCGGCTACAAAAAACACCGGTAAAATAACATTTAATTTTGGGATCTAGCGACTTGAAATGAAAATTTAATACAAATAAATTTAGCAAGGAGATACTTAATTTAAACTATCATATTACATCGAGAAATATTGCACAATTTTAATCGCAATATTCAATACAAAACAACTAGCTTCTGAATTGTGAACTATGCAGCCTATATGATTGGATGGTGAAAGCAACATCGATAGAGACTGGTCTTGAACTTCAACCGAGGTATTGGATTACCATCTGATTCACGATCATGTCTCGTAATCCGTAGTGCACCCCGGTTGTGGGTGCACCAATCTGAAATTAGATAATTATGTTAGATAACGATGAATTTCAATAAGACAATTATCGTTCTCCAATAATCCTTAACCCCGTTCTAGCATAACCAAACCCCCACCTGAAGAGTACCTGGTGTGTTCGTTGACTATGCAGCTTATCATTCCCTTAGAGCTAAGACGCTGCGAGTTAAGGTTTCTTCTCTTGTCATTTTCACTGGACCCCTATAAAAGATGGCAGGATTGATGAAGATTCACCATCATCCTCCATCCCTCGTTCGCTGATCCTAGAGAATACAATACCAAAGGCCTCACTAAACTTACAAATAATTCATAGTAAATAAAAAGAACATACACTCCACACTTACAGCTTGCATGAGCTTCCCCAGAAAATTTTGTATGGGATATTACCCCAATTTGTGTCATTGGCAATACAAATAATCTCTCTGAATAACTCACTCAATACGGATTACCATTAAAGCGATAGGATCTCCCGCCCGATACCCAATCACCCCAGAGTCCCACACCATGTTAGCCATTAGCTTGTTATAATGTACACACATTTATACTACAAATCACACCACTAGTAAAAGCATAAAGCCAATCCTAAAAACCAAACTAGTCATACATGAATGCAGTGGAGGATATCCTTTGGTATATCGACATTATATAGAAATAAAAGGAGCTTAGAAATAAATTTTAAAATATTAAGATAGTGTAACTAAAAAAATTGTGACTATGTGTCTACCCAAAACTACCTTACCCTCTACACTAGCCTTGGAAAATGAAAAAAATTAAATGTAATTACCCCAATAAGTTGAAACGATATGCCCACGTAGAATAATTATCTCCTAAACTATGCCCACTACCAGCCCAAACTTAAAACACTAAAATACACCCTCTGAACTGTCCGGACATGAGACAAGTTGATAAACAACCTACGAATTTGCTCGGTAAGTGAAGAAATTACCCAATAACAAAGGGAGAAAGGATGACGCGACATCACATACAGTTAGAAAATTTCCAGCCTTGCAACACAAGCAGACTTCTTACCTCATTTCCTTCAACCCAAAATAAAGAGAATATTGCAAATTTGCAGAAGTCTAGAAAATTGCCAGCCAAGCGACACAAGGAAATGTTCAATTTATCTCACCCTATATCACCAGAAACAACAAACATTTTTACCACAAAGAGGGGACTAGGACTTCGCATATGCATGGAAAATATCCATCCTCGTGATGTAAGCGGATCCCGACCCATTTTGTAGCTGATAAAATATCAAACCCCAACAGATCCCCAAAAATAAATTACATCAACAAAAGATTATCTAAAACACTAATACAAACTACGATAACTAATGAGCCATACCCTTCACAATCCTAGCTTTAGTATCTAGGAGTTCCTTTAGTTTTCACAGCATGTGTAGATAAACTCCATCTCGTGTAGAACTAGCAGCTTCCATAGGACGCATGTGCTTAACATAATAAGGCTTATGATCAATAATAGGTACACATTCTGATCTACCTAGTTACATACTCATTACATATACTGAATATTCATAAGTCTTTACGTCTCGATTCAAATTAATTACTTAATTTTCCAAACTGGGAACGTGGTCTTTAGAACACCCCTCATGGAGATTTTATGTAGAAGCTCACAAATCTCATCACGCAGTTTAAAATTCTTTTGTACTAACCATTTAAAATTCCCTCCAATTCTTGACGCCTTCCTTTTACCCGTACATAGTGATCTTTCCCAAATTCAAGTTGGCCCTCTACTTTCTCATTTTAGTCAGAAGTCGAGCCAAGAAATTGTGTTCTTCAACTTAATGCACACTCCATACCTGTACCTCAGTCTTTAATTGGTGGAATTTAGTATATAATTTTCCCTTATAATGAGCAATCTCATCATGATAAATATCCTACTTCGACAATATATCTTCCAATCGATCACTTTCCCGACATTTCATTGTTAAATACTTTTTCCATTCACCATCACGTGGCTTAATAATAGTTTGTTCTCTCTTTGAATGTAAAATCCCTGGTCAGCCTTTGAATGTGAAATCCCTGCTTCGATAGATGAGCATCATAATCATGCAAAAATGAAAATCATAACGCATTTGTAGTTTCCACCTCAAAATATTACCTATAATTTTAGAAAACATAATATTTACCCAACTACCCATAACACATTCCTCAACCTTAGTAGATATCTGTAAGACAGTAACAACTCCATAAACTCGTTCCAGATCAAACAAACATTGAGTAACTCATTAGTTATATCAGCATAAGATTCATCCATACGAGGAACACTCTTAAGATCCATTTTATGTAACCCAGTAGACAAAACAAATGCTTTAGGTTGAACACGGATCACAGAGTCCCTTGTAGATGGTTCCCCTACTAATATACAATAAATAAACAAAAAAGGACACATCCTAATAAAAGTAATAATATAAATTCAATGAGGTTATATGGAAATATAACCAAAACTAAGGATAAGAATTTGCACTACCTATAAATAAGAAAATTCACCCTATTCAACAAACTTATCAGCAAAACTAACACGCATTTCAGCCCTAATAGATTCGGCAGCAGTCCCATCCCATAGTGTGTCATTAACCCTAGAATGAGTAGAAAGAACCCTATTAAGGTCAATAGTGCATCACTTCAACTCCATTATGTAATAAGTGTACCCATTTCCTCTAGTACCATAATTAGTTGAAAGTTTTCACCCCCAGCGAATAGAATTTGGAGAAACCTATCATAAAAAATATCCCTAGATATCTCTAACGCCTCTTCCAAAACAAGCACCTCACTCAAACCAGTAACCTCTAACTTGTTTTGCTCAAGAAGACAAAGAAAAACCTCACGTCGCCTAACCTTTTCCATTTTAACGTACATATCTTTGATTAAATGGTGAAAATCCCAATTACCCACAAGTTTGTTAACCAATACAAAGGGATAGCCTAGAAAAGCAGGACCACGCTTATTTAGAGACCCGAATGATGCCCTCGACGATTCTATTGGTAAGGATCGTCTTTTCAATATCTTCACTTTATTAGCACACTCAACACTAAGTTGAGTGGCCCTTGTGAACACCTCACCAACCTATACCATTACACGTAAGTTAACTACATATGTTTCACACCACCCCACATCAACAGTTTAGAAAACTAACATACCTCTCTCGTAGAACCATCAGCCATAGTTAAACAATTTGAAGTCTTGACACTCAAAACAGTCACCCTGTCCAGCATTTTTATCAACTTAGTGGAAACCTTGTTGGATTTATCTCCTTCATTGAGGTTAAGCTGAGTAAATATTATATTTTCCCTCAAACAATCAGCTTCATGGAGGATAACATATGTGCTCGCATCTTGATCATGAGTTAACAGTTTTCTAAGACCTAAAACCTTGCGTATGTAAAACAATTAAACCTTTAATGAAATGGCATAAGAGTGAATTGAAAACCGTTAAACATTTAAATACCTTGCTAAGAAATATAGCACCCTATTTCTACAAAGTTAGCACTCATTTCCCTCAGGAAATTAATCTTTTTCCTCCACTTTAGCCCTTGATTGAGGTTAATGTTTTAATTCCATAGTGGCACTTATATCTTTCCAATATCTATTATAATCATAAGAGGTTTTTACAATTTCACCATTGTCAATATCTGACATGGAAGATACCAATGACTCACTTACATTCATTTCTTGTAACCTAGTAAGTACTAAACAATGAAAACTTTTCACGACACAACCGTTCAAAACCAGTCAGTATGGATACTCCTTGAGGATGCATCTGAGCAAGAGTGACACCATAGGCCTCCAAAATGCTCATAAAACTATCAGGTACAGAGTGACAAATCATACTGCAACAGACGTGAATATACAATAAACATATCAGGTGGAGGCGTCATAGCGATATCCATAGTAGGGGGAATCATAATATCACATGAAGATAAAATAAAAAATGATAATTTTCTAGCAGTGACAAATAATCATAAGTAAGAACCCTATGGCAACATGGCATTTTTGACAAGATGGGCAAAAATATAAAGTCAAATAGATAACGACTAATACATTACAGATTGGTTAAATTGTGAACTACTTTTATATTTGAAAATTACCCTATATATTTTGTCCACTAACAACAACCTCCTGAAAAAAGATAAGATTAAAATGCAGTTATTCTTTCTCATTTTTATCCAAGAGGACAATGCATGTTCTGCTGCCAATATCTTACTATCCCTTCGTAAAAAAATACATTCAATAACCATGCTATCATAATTGTTCACCTTTTTCTACTTTTAAAAATGAATTATGATAGCTCCACACAAAATAACTCCTTGGCTAGGGGGACATATGGTATATACCTACACTAACCATATGATGGCCGCAGTAAACATAACACATGAAGCCCAATGAACTAGATAAGAAGACATAGCTTAGTGTAGAAAGAACCTTGTTGGGTTTTTCCTAACCATGTGAAGCCCAAGGCTAGAATAACACCTCGCAACAATCGAACCAAATAAACGAACCTACGTAGAAGGATTATTGTCACCCACGATCATACAAATGAGACCACGACTTAGAAACACATTGATGTGTCCCTATTAAATGATGATTTTAGTATCTTTTGATGTCATTTTGACATGCTTGTTTGCTTGGGATAGCGTATTTTATGTTGGAAT
>JAULKK010132622.1:0-17016 GCA_032355705.1 Rubia peregrina | reverse complement strand
AAGAATAAGAAGAGATAAGAGATATGGAAGACTTAGGCGTTTGAAGAAGCAATAAAGTCTAATATTAAGTCTAAGTTGGTGGGGCTCAAAAAGCAAATTAGAAATATCTCCCAATGGCCAGATGAAACTCTATATGAGTATTGGTAGTGTTTCAAGCGCTTGTTGGTAAGTTTTCCAGACCACCCGTTCAAAGATGGAGACTTCGTCTATTATTTCTTTGAAATATTGGCTGATAAAGAATTTAGGATGGTGAATGTGGCTTGTAAAAGGTCAATTTCAAACAAGAGCCCGAACGATGTAATGGTGTTATTTGAGGATATGGCTAATGTCACAAGGTAATTTGGGGATCTAGGTGAAAATTCAAGAAGAATCTAATCCTACCTCCCCAAATATAGAGGAACAATTTCAAGCTCTAGTATCCATGGCGAAGGAGTACATGAAAGGAATGATGCACCAAGTAAGGCTTGTGGGATTTGTTCTTCGGATCACCCTACTGACATGTCCCCCTAACTCCAAGAGGATCTTTATGAAGAAGTGAAAGAAATGTATTTTCAAGGGAAAGGACAAGGATATTAAGGAAACAGAGGGTTTGGTTATGGACAAAGATTCCAAGGGTACGACAAAAATTATGAGCTATACTCTAAGACCTACAATCTCAGGTGGAGAGATCACCCAAAAATTTGATAGAGGGACGATCATGATAATCGCCTCAATTGTCAAGGTGGTCAAGTCTTTAATCGGGGGCCTCAACAACCATACCCTAGAGATGAAGGCATCTCAAATCTCAAGGATGAATGACTAAGTCGGGTCGTGATAAGATCATGCAAGCGTTGGTGATTGTAAAAAAAAACAATGAGTTGTTTTCCCCTCGCACCAAAAGAGATCTTGAAAACTTGGGATCGAGGGACTTTGCTAGAATAAAATTTTGGAATTTCAATTAGGGCAACTAGATTCCTCGGTGAGCCGTTTGGAAGCAATAGAATCAGGTAAACTTCCATCACAACTGGAGGTTAACCAGTGGCAAAATGTGACCACAATCACCTAGAGGATCAGGAAACATACGCTAAAGCCTAAAGAGAAGGTTGAAGAAGAGGATTAAAAGGTTGCAAAGGATGCCAAGAAGAGGACTAAGAAAGAGATGGTCATTTAAAGTGGAGTTGGCCATGAAATGGGGGCTATGGAGCCAGGGGCTATACCCGAAGCATACTATGGGCTCCAACTAAGAAAATATTGATAAATTCACCCCTCTACTGCCATTTTTGGCGGCCTTGAGGGAGAGGAATCGCAAGGATACTAACAACAAGGATCTTTCCAAGTCTTCCAGAGTTGCGAGGTAAACATCCATCCTTTGGATGCTATTGCACAAATTCCTTGCCATGCTAAATTTTTGAAATAATGTGCACCTAAAAGAGTTCTAAAACATTGAGAAAAGTATGAAAATTCAAGGTTAGGGGACAAGTGTCAGCCATGTTTAAAAAGAAATTACTCTTAAAATGCAACAATCCCGACATGTTCTCTATCTCAATCACTATAGGTGGAACCTTGGTTAAACAAAGGATAGATTTAAGATTATCTATTAATGTGATCCCTTACTCACTCTTCAAAAATATTAACTTAGGAAACTTTCAAGAGACTAGAGTTATAATTTAATCTGCCGATAATTCCCAAGCTAGTTCTAAGGAAGTAGTGAAGGAAGTATTGGTTAAGGTAGATAAACTTGTGTTTTCCACCGATTTTTATGTTCTTGGTATGTCGCATAATGATGATGTGCCCCATACCTTACTAGGGAAAATGTTTTGATAATGGTGAGAACTGATATCAAAGTGCATAATGGCATTTTAACTTTAGAGTTTGATAGAAAAAATATAAGTGATGGGTGGGACTCCTTCTAGGCTAGCATAGTGTCTAGAATTGGCACGGTACTTTGAAAACCTGCAAATAGCGTCCCCGGGAAGTCCCGGGAATAAGCTCGGATACCCAATTCAAGGCCTTATTATGCCATGCTTCTTCTAGAACGTGTTTACTTTCTTCATCATTTCTAGTATTTATTTATAGCTAGTGAGTCGTATGATTGTGGCCCAAGTTGTATGTTTCCTATCACTAGATCATGGTCCAGTAGGGGTGCTTGCAGTTGCTAAGTATCTCTCTTCCCGAGATAAGGTGCTGCTCTTGCTGAGTGAACTGTTGCTTGTCTTCAGCGATCTGGTCCGCTTGTGCGAGGTGTTAATCAACTTTGCTTGTCTGGAGAGGTGTACACTATAAGTTCCCCAACCACGGAGTCATGACGAGTTAAGAGGGTGTGCTTTCTATCTAAATAAGTAAAGGACATATATGAGCTGAGTTAATAAGGAGAGTGTAGTTGTGCTTTGGATTGTGATAAGAAGTTGGCTGCAAAGAGATAAGTGACTTCTGGGTAGAAATACACAGGAAGGTGTGACTAGGCTTCGAATTTCCATTTTCTCGGGCGGTAGTTAATATTGGCTTGAAGAAATAAGGGTGACTTTGAAGTATAAAAGCAACGATAAAGGTGCTGGCTACAAAAGTGTTCCTATAGGTCATTTCAAAAGTTATTTTAAGTATCATGCTTAATTGTGTGTATTAGGTTACTGTGACATTTCCCACTAACTACAATTGAGTTAAGGTAAACACATTTTTGTTTCTTGTGTCTATAATATTAAAATATGACAGGAGGGGGATGGTAGTAGTAATGGTGTACTTACTTTAACTGACGTGGTTGCGTTGAGGGAGTATCATCTCTTTCTGGCTAGTTGTGTGATTAAGAATCCTTGAGCCGGTGATGTGGTGTAGAGACCTAGCCTGTTCGTAATTTCATTACGAGCATGTTGGAGGCTTATTGGGTTGCTCTTGCTCAGTTGCAACCACTGGGGGGTGGCCATACATGTTGGATTTAAACAAGTTTCTCATAAGGTCAATAATTTTTTTATGCTGAGTTGTTTTCTACATTTTATCACATCCGCATGGTGGATGCGAAAGAGTCTTTGTTGGCTTTCTATCCGATAACATCGAAAGTTGATCTTGTGAAGGGGTTTCCCAGCGAATGTGATACTTGGGAAAATAAGTTTTTTTATGTTAAATGTTCTAGTAATGACTCAATGCCATTGTTGAATGATAAGGTGCATGTGGGTAGGGAGGCAAAGTGGAAGAAAGAGACGAGCTCTATGTGGAAGTTAATGTCTTATTAAGTAGAGATGGAGAGGCATGTGGAGACGAGGTATAGTATATGCATAACCTAATCTTGATGTTTATTTAATTTACTAATATTTATTTTATATGCATCTGTGTAGTTCTACAACTTATTGGGATCGATGCATATTGACTGGGATGCAAGTTCATCCCACAGTTAACGCGGGGATGGTAGTGGCTATCCGAAGGGTGTTTTTCTCGCATTCATTAGCATTTGGTTAATTCTAGTGAGGAGTCTGTTGGTCCTACTAAGCGCAAAGTTAGTGGAATTGAGGGCCACTCTATAGGTCCCTCGAAGGTGATGAGATCAGAGGCTGGTGCTGCTATGGTGGTGGAGGATACTGCCTTTTGTTAACACCAGGAAGCTATCGCGAGAGTGTGCAATTTATGTTCAAAAGCTTGCTGGCATGGTTGAGTCAGCTAAGGAGGTATTTAACTTACTCGCCCTATTTTGAATGCATTTAGTTTCTGTTATTCTAATATGTTTATGTAGGTGAGTGATGCTATGACTATTGCAGCTCAACGTGCTGTTGATCATGCAAAAAAAGGTCAAGGAATTTAGGGAGAACTTGGAGCTACATGAATCAAATCTGGGAAATAGGGTGAAGGTTTGAGACGAGATGGAAATGGATTTGATGAAGCTGTGTGCCTTCTCCAAGGAGAACGACATTGCCAACTCCTTATTTTGTGGTGAGGTTAGAACCCTTAAAGAGGATGACCCTGCTTATCCATATTATCTCTGTGTTTTGGATGATAAAATGATGATGACGCAAGTGTTTCGAGAATTAGTCGTGTAAGTTAACATGGCTAAGGTTGGGGGGGGGTGTGAATCTATGGCTTATATTTTCAAACCTAATCTCAATTTATATATTGTTGGTTTGGGTGAGAAGTGTGTTCGAGATTAGGTGTTGGAACGCAAAATTTTTGGTGGACGAGGCTTAGTTAAGAAGGTGAAGGAAGGAGGCACTGTCGTTCCATTAATCAGGGAACTGGCTGGGGTGAGTTCTTTGCCTTCTATGGGAGAGTTGGAGAAGTACGAGGTGGACCTCTGCGAGGCTATTATCGAGCATGGCAGGGTTAGTGGTGATTTGTGTGCTAACACTGTGACTGAGATGTATGGTGCTAGTGTTATTGTGGAACGACTAGTCCTAAGGTAGTCTAGCTATTTGGATGTACGGAATTTTTTATGAAAGTATTATTGAATTCTTTAAAATTATTGTTATCATAATCCTATATATAAAATTTAACGGGTATTTGTATTTCTTATAGGTAGGGTGGCTTCCGAGGGTGGGGGAGGAAAGAGTGGTTCTTCGCCTAATGTTATGATACACTTTGTGTTAGGTGTGTGTGTTATGGTTTTGGTGGTTGGGTTTCCTCAAAAGGCTAGGTAGGGGATTGGGTTTGGGGGTCAAACCATGATGGTGGATATCCTAATGGTGCATATGGTAGTGACTTGGATAGAGCAGTGACATTTTGTATACTTGATTTGGATGTTGACTATGAATATGTTAAGGGCGTGAGAGTCTCGTGGAAAGCGAATGAGTGGCTAGTGAAGTTAGGAGGTTATGCGAGAGCACTTTTATTGTGGAATTTTAGATCATTAAGGAGAAATATCGCCAGAAGGATTCATCTTGAATGGGCCATTATGACATCCTCAGCAATAACTACTGGAGAACTACGTAATTATAGTTTTATGTATTAGATTCGCAAATAGTTGGTTGCAGTCCTGTCTAAATGGATTTCCTAGGTTCGTAAGATTATGTTATGAGTTTTTTTTATTTCATGATGTTCAAAGATCGTTAAGTTTGCTTCATTTTTAGGTAAATTGGGTTGTGTTGTTGGTTTTCCTAAGTCTTCACTTGACATAGTTACTTAGTGAAACCTTTCAATATGACAATTTGAACTAGACTAAAATGTCAAGTAGTCTTAGTTAGGGGGTTTGAGGTAATCAATACGAACCACGACCCTTTGGCTCATACAGCGTCAATACGTAATTCCTACGAACATGCTCCCCATCCCAAAATAAACTTTCTAATTTGATGTTTAGGAGTCAATTGTATAACTTTTAACTACTAATATATTTTTTATTGCTTGTAAAAATATTTTTAAAATTTAATAGTTTAAAAATATTTTTTTCAAAATCAATCATTCAAAAATGTTGGGAAAATGGCCAACAACAATTACAATAAGTGGAATTGATATCCAACCTAACTAGCATCTACCAATAACTAAAATATTGCAAGAATAATTAAATTACTTGTCAACCTTACTGATTGTCTGTACTATTACAAAATAGAGATCCAATAAAAACTCTAACATAGCCCCCTGGGATATTAACTCACTTCCTGCGAAAACCCTGACCACTTGGCAGAGAGGAGAGTTTCATGCATCAATATCACTATGCCACCACTTGATCCAGCCACGATCTATGATGTTCAAATTGTAAACATATTGAAAAACACTTATCTGACATATCTAAAGTAATGGAATGAGATAAAAACACAAAAAGAATACGAACACACGATCTGTACAAACAGATTGAGAACAATACATTGACTGGAACAATTAAATCGAGTTATCATAATGAACATAACGATCTAATCGATTAGGTCGAATAACAAAACTAATGTGCGGAGACAAGTTCCACACTTATTCAATAACAGAAACATCAATAAAATAAACTGTTATTTCCTCATCTCCCATGATGGGAAGATGAGGAAAAGAAAATAGAAGGAAAAAAAGTGGAACTTTTTGGGATAGGGGAGAGAGGTTGGGGGCAAGGAGATGGTTCAGCCGTCAATAGTCTAAAAATATATACTATGATGAATTTAAAAAATATTATATGATAATAGTTTTACCTATATATTAAAATAATTTAATGGTTGAAGTTTGTTTAGTATGAATTCAGAAAGTCAAAATAAGAAGATTATCTTGGGACAAATATAGTATCTGATTGACTGTCCACGTGATTCCAACAATATCTTATAATTAGTTATTTTAACCATTCTATGACTTCGCTTGATTGGGGAAGACTATCCTCATGCTTCCTAATTTGATCATTATACATCGCTTGTGGCTGTGCAGCCTTTATGGTCCTGGACCTCTATATGTTTTTTACTCTATAATATGTAGCATTTTGTGCCTATAATTAGAAGAAGTAATTTTTAATATGCGAACGTACCTTCTCCGCAAGTCTTCCTTAGCACGAATAATATGTTATATGCAAGTGAAACTTTATTGCAAGTCGTTGACGAGGTGATCCTTCACTACAAGTCGTCCTAAACAAAAATAATTTGTAATATGCGAACGTACTTTCACTCCAAGCCCTTGACATGGTTATGGCGATCCCTTACCTATTCGAACCTGAGTGTAATAATTATCGGTGACACTTAGGTGTCTGCTATATGAGTGGCAACTTTGGCCTAGACTCCGGCTTTTCCCGAGATATATTAAAATTAAAAAAAGAAAAAAATCCCCACAAGTGGTGCCATTGATGTGGGGCACTCCTTTCGAATAATGACAATGTGTAGAATCAGCTCATGACGAATTTAGGCTTCCTCGAGTACCTGCTAATGTCCCCGGGACCATGAGATACGACACTCAAGTATAACTTTATCAATATGCATGTATATTTGTAGTAGCTTTTTACTTACCGTATTCCAGAATTTCTTCTCTTTATTTATAACTCTTTAATAGTGTGATCACGATCCGATTATGGAGCATTGTGGCGAGTGGTGTTTTCCGCTATTTCTGCAGTTTAATAGTTAATGACGTTTGTTATGTTTATATCTTTGTGGACTCGGCGAATTGCCTTGGTCTATCCAAATAGTTACTATGCATACCTGAATTCAGCTACCAAGACCAGATCTATCACCCTCGTCTAGTTGACGGAGAGCGCACTTGCATTTACCGAACAGGCGAACACAATTCACAAATTCAAATATCTAATATAAATATCCAAATAATTAACCAGTATTCAGCAAAACGAGTCACTCAATACTTGTTTACCAAGAAGGGTCAAAGGATTCTTCTACAATATATAGTTTACTCAATAGTATTTTCGTTTTTACACACAGAAAGATAAAAGATTGGGCACGCGGTAGATCACTCGCGTTGCAGACTGGCACCAAACACGAAGGCAACTTCACAAACCAAAATTGCTTCATGAAAAGATCAGTCTAGCTAGAGCAAGTCTGACTAAAGTGCAGAGGCATTCATTAACATTTCTCATCCATCCTGGAAAGAAAGAAAAAACCATCTCAATAAACTGGGATTATGTGTTTTTCAGTTAATTACAATTATCTTTTCTTACAACCCGATCAAAGGGATTATCTTTTCAGTTAATTTAGGTTGTAGTTGGATGTTACATGCAAAACTAAATGTTGATCATTACTCTGGATCGTGGTTCATAAGTCTTTCTGAAATAGCTGCTGCAATTGCTGCTGTGAAGCTGGGATTTCTAGTCAAGGTTGAAGCCATTTGTTCCACCATGAGCTGTTGAACGGTGTCGCCTCCGGCAGCCGGGATCGAGTTCTGAATGCTGTTTCCTACGAATCCAACCACCCTGTCCCTAGGGCTTGGATATTCGAAGCAGTTCGAACTAACTGGGCTGAAAACAGCAGATGCACTTTGTTCCGATGAGATCAACATTTCGGCTTTCAAAGGGTGTTGATGGTTGTGCTCCCCTTCATATGTAGCTATCAGAATAGAATGATCCCCAACACTTTTTTGCACCTAGAAAAACACATGATGAACTCTCAGATTGCTGAAATCGATTCATCCCACATCACTCATTTTTCAGATTGTTGAAACTTATGATGCTTTAAGACAGACAGAATCCACTGTTTCTGTGCATATTTAGTTTGATTGACCTAGCTCACCTTTTTCTTTACTTGGCAAGATGGAGCAAAAGAACATTTGTAGTAGGCTCTTGGAGAAGGATTATCTTTAGTAACCTTCTGTCCATACTTTCTCCAATGATATCCATCTTTAACCACCTAAGAGAATGAGAATTTTCATTAGCTTCATTTATTTATTTTCTCGAAATTTCGGGCAAATCAACAATATTATACACATATCCAGCTCCATCAGAAGAAACTTACTAAGCTGGTATCCGATGGATCAACGCGTACATAAACTCTGGAGATGTTCGTCCTGATTTCTCTTGGCATTTTAGGCGATCCCTCCTCAGAAATATTGCTATCGTAACCTCCATCGCTTCTCATCGTGTTTTCGACCTCCAGTTTTCGCTTCTTTGAGTTCTGCTCCTGATCAAGATCTCCAGAATGCTTCTGCACCAACTCAGCCAGTTGACTTTTTAATGTGTTGTAACTTTCAAAAGAGATGATAAGCATTTCAATCAACTTCTCCTTTTCTGACCTCATCTGGTTTAGTTTTTCAATCAAAACAGCTCGCTGCAATACACCAAGTTACAGATCAGTTTATGTATACCTTTCAAAAGTAGTTTCAGTTGCACCTCTACTGGAAATGGCAACAATTTTGACCTTCTGGCCTTAATTTGTTTGATTTAGTCAAATGATGTTTTGCAAAAAGAAGTCCAAATTTGTAGGCTTGAAACTAGCAGCAGCCTTGCTGTTTGAGTTTGCGGCGACAACACTGCAAGCGTGTTCTTTTCTGTTTTTTTTTCGTTTGACTTCAAATTATAACGCCTACAGTATGTAGATTTCCACAATTATTTCCGCTAGTATTGTTTCAGCTTTTTCTTTCTTTTTTCTAAAAGGAATTTTACTTTAAAAGTGCAAAATCTACGGCTTGATTACTAATTTTTCGAGTAGATAATGATATTTTTTCTTGGGTAGGAAATGCGTGAAAAGAAATTATGAAACATCAATATGGCTCACCTCTTTTATCCCAAGTGATGATGACTTGTTTCCAAGAACATGAACTTCATGATCTTCACCTTCAAACTCTTTCTCCTGGTATTCCAAGAAGCTAATATATCACATAATAATTCATTATAAAACATGTAAATTAAAAAAGATATTCATAGTAAAACAGATGATAACATGAACCTTTTCCATCTTTAATCATGTATAGATACCCTAATTAGCAACAAATTAACATATAATAACAAAAAAAATTATGGAGACAGTACCCGAGCATCACTAGATATGTTGAGATCAAAAGCAAGACAATTCTCTCCAAAGCTACTTGTCTCCATCGGGGATGAATTGAAAAGGAAGACAAGTTTTCCTTTTCTTTTGGTTTCGTAGAAAGAACTATTGAAGATTTTCTTTGTGAGTGTGGGAGCAGATTAATTTATAGGTGAAGTCACCGGATAGACATTGGAAGGGTCAAAAGTCTTTAGTGCAAGTAAGAGGAAAGTATGTGGAAATTCAGGCCATCTGGATTACAATTATGAATCTACCCTCATTTTGTTTCACACAAACTCTTTTGAAGACAAAAAAAAAAGAGAAGTGGACTCTCTATCCCAACTTAAACTACACAAAATATTTTTCACGATCTTCAAGAAATATATTTGACCATTAATATGTTTAACTATGTACGATAACTGTAAATAAAAAATTTGATATTTAAAAACTATTTATTACTAGAAATGTAACAATATCACATACGATAGTATTCTTGTTTATATATCTATTTAAATATGTGGTCAAAATTTAACAATAGTAAATGTGTAGTTTATGTTAAGACGGAATGTCAATTTTTCTTTAATCTAGTTTTTTAGTTTAGAAAAACAGAGAATAAACAAAACAAAAATATGTTGGGTTGTATCCACCACCTCTTCCATCTTTACATTTTGACCTCTTAATTTTCATCTTCAAGTCTCCTTTCTTTAATTTCCAGTTAATTTTTTGTTGGACGTATCATGATTTAATTTTCATTAGTATAAACATTTTGGGAAGCATTTGGAAAAACAAAATATTGCAATCATATTCTATATCTGATGTGCGTATCGATGAAGAGGAAGGCGAAATAGGAAGAGAAGGAGTAGTCATGTTGTTGATAACGGGGATAGTGTTATATTTATGAGTGATTTACATGCATTGAGGGAACATCATCCATTTTTAATGGATGTGGTATTAGGATATACGACATTTGTCAGAGAGCGTGGAATCCACCCACAGAGTATTTTGGTGTGTATGAGCATCATGTGCTGTATGGATTGACCTTACCCATCCCAGATTCAGTCTAGCCATGCTGGAGGCTTATAGTATTGCTCTAGCCCAGGTTCACCTTCGGGGTGTGGTCATGATTATCGATTTTATGGAAGTGTGTAAGAGTAATAGCAAGGTTTTGAAGGTGAACCAATTTAATGGGTTCTTTCACCCGCGAATGGCAATGAACAAAGTAGAGTGGTTCACTCTTTACCCCAGTGCCCTCGGGTTAAGGTTGTTCAGAAGTTTCATAGCAATTGTGAGGTGTGGAAGGATAAATATATGCATATTAAGAGTATGGAAGGCAAGGTGATGCCTTATGCCTTTTGACAGGTAATCGGATAGTTAGCGAAGTTAAAGAAAGTAAGTAAGGAATCGTCTCCTCATTTAATCGTGATAGGGAGGACTAGGGGAAAGTGAGCTTGACACCCTTCATTTTGTTGATTTAATAAGAATTCATGTGAGTTCATGCATTAATTGTGAGACTTGTGTATGTTGTTTATTGATGGTTTGGATGTTTATGGGGATAGCGCTGTTAAGCATCCCCGTGAAAGATCTAGTTAGTTGGTGAGGCGAAAGGGATGATTATCATGATGAGGTCGTTCTGTTAGATCATGGCCATCACAAGAGAATATATGGTGGTACAAGTCAAAGGAGAAAGGAAGTGAGGTGTATGACAACTTATTAACACATGAAGTTGGCCAAGCTAACCTAGATGGGTTTGACTCTTTGGGTTCTGGGCAAAATCCTTAAACGAGGAGAGAAAAGAATGTTGGTCCCACAAAAGTGCAAAAGGTTGTTGAGCCCATTTTCAACAAGGCCAAGTCTTTGACAGTTGTAGCCATGTGCACTCAATCGGGCATGGCGGTGAATGGTGCTAAGAACCCCCACAACCTTGTTCTACACTGCTATTGAGGTATGTAGAATATGTGTGTACTTGTTCATGTGTCACTTATTAGTATGCTTACTTTGTGTGTTTTATGATTTAAGGTGTAGGTACTGTGATATCCATAGTGCAGCATCTTGTTGGTTATATGGAGGAAGTAAAAGCCTTTCCCAAGTTTTTGACAGAGTTGTAGGCAAAGTTAGCACGGAGCATAGGGGCTCGTGAAAATATGGAGTTGGATTTGGCAAAGACCCAAAGCTTTTGTCAAGAAGAGGTTAAGATAAATGATGTATTGCGGGAGAACCTCCAGAATCTGAGGAAGGGGGAGCATGGCCATCCCGATTACTCTCATTTTCTAGTGAATAAACTTGTGAAAACTCAAGGGTTTTACAACATCTTCGCTGACATTAATGCTAAGGTTGTGGATGGGGGTCGTGACAGTTCATGGGAGAGTATTTGTCTGAATCCCACTTCGATATTGTTGGGTTGGTGACCCATCTACCATAGCTCTGGCTTTAGAGAGTGCAAATCGAGCGGTAAACGAGGGTTTTCCCAATAAGGTGGAAAATAATGGTCATCCTTTCTCTCTGGTCAAGAAGTTGGGAAAGATGAAAACGCTTCCTTCGATGAAGTTGCTTGAGGTGAGTGCATTAGACAGTTACCTGGTGACGGATGGTATGCAAGATAATAATACTGATGCTATGGAAATTTATCCTCCGGGTAGGCCGACTCAGCCTGATATTCCTTTCAGTTATGCCGGTGAGGAGAAAATGGACATTAGTGTTGTCACCAATGCCTCTGCTGGTTGTGCTAGTGGGTCGGGTAGTGGTAAAGAAAGCTAGATTGTGGTAGTTTGTGATGTAATGGTCTTTTATGAATTGAAAATTTGGTTATTATTCTTGGCTGGAGTGCGAGAGTTTTTTTAGTGTATTATTTCCTTGCAGGATGAATGACTTCGTTTGGGAGCAGTTATGGTGATGCGCGTAACAATGGATCTCATCCATTGACGGAGTATGCGAGTAGGGAAGAAATCAAACCTCAGGGAGTCCAGTGTTCCCGATTGGATAGAAAATGATGTATGCTCGAGTTGTTGCTCAAAGAACAACATGAGTTGAAACTATGTGCGGGAGGGGGGGCAAAGAGGGTTACTAATACCTTGTATGTGAGGTCTAGGTAATGATATTTTAATAGATCATATTTATCTATTGTGGGGATAACTTAGAGAAGGGAAAACTTTGAAAGCTTATACATGTTCTTTGCATTTACTGAGTATGCGACTAGAGCATTTAGACTGTGATCCAAAGTTGTACTATATGAAACAGATTACCCAGTCTGACGATGCATGCAACGCGGGGTATTTTCACATGTTGTGGGATCTTTGAGAGGGGAGGTTGAAAGTTTTGACGGCATGTTACCACCGTTTGGAGCAACAGGTTGAGGATTTGAAATGAAACTTAGAAACTTATTTGAATTTAAGGCATTTGGGTTGCAGACTTGTCATTGACCTAAACTTTCACGAAGTGAAATATATGAGATGTATGTAAGATGTGGATAATATATACCAAAGAGAGTATTTACACATGCGGTGGAAGTTGGAAAAGATCCTTGAATATAAAGATAACGGGGGAAGACTATGGTGTCCGAACTTCCTTATTGATGTCGCTCTGGAAAGCTACAATCGTCGGTGATCGTAGTTGTCGGTGGTGCGACTTATTATTAGTTTTGTTTTATTAATAATGTAATTTGATATTTCCCCTGAAAGGAATATGTTAGTAATTTATGGAATTTTTTTTAGTTTGTAACCGTGAAGTCATGTATTATGGATTTTCTTGATTGAAGATGTAAGTTTTGTAATTGGTTTCTAACCGTGGCGGTGAATATTGGTGAGTGATTGTAATTTAAATATTTTATAATAGAACAGTTAGTAGCGGGACTGGTTTCGTAATCAAAATTTCAATGTCGTACATGTATGTGGAATAGTTGATGGCTATTAAGAGTCTACATAACTGAGTGAAGTGGAATATCATAATTTGCGGTAAGTGGTGCATACATAGTAGTGGAATTAGGACTCTAGTATTGCAATGAGAAGGCAGTGCCATTTTCCACTTGTGTCACTTGGCTGGTATTTTCCAGACGTATGTGAAGCCGTGGATGATCGTACTGTATTTGTTGCACGCTGATGGTAACTCTGTTACTATGCAAATCTGTGTGTGATTTACCTACTTGTGTCGCTTAAGTAGACATGATTGGTTGTAATGGTTTAAAGTGGTGAGTGTGGGTTTGTTTGATCATGAAGTGGTATGCGAGGCCAAAGTGAGGGGATGTGTTACTAAGGTATTTTTTTGATTTTCATGTTGGCAAGTGAATGTGTTTATATTTGGGTGTGTGAGTTGTGTGGACCTATGCTTAAACAATGTTTCGAATATACTATGTTAGTGGGCTTGTGAGAGGGTGAGTGTGTCATGTGGACATAATCCTTTTCAATTTTTGTTGAAGAATATTAAGTGTTCCATTTACCAAGGCTTAATAAGTGGTAGGCCAGTTTTTTTAGAAGCAGGATGACGCGTCCTTTCAAAGGACTCCTAATGTTGATGGGTTTTTTTTCCAAGGATGAATTCTGCCTTTAAAAAGGTTACTAATGCAGCATCTTCTTATTTGTGTTTGTTTGTGAGTTGATTTTTTTAGAGGTAACTTTTGGTGTGTGTCATATTTGTACTTTTTTTGTTTGTTAGTGTGTATAAGTTAGCTGTTTTTATTTAGGAATTCTCCCCCACGTGAGTATTTTCGGATGCCAGAACTAACCCGGGTTTGGGTTAGGGGTATCACTGATTATGTGATAACCCATTATGTGTTAGATATTTGAGGGAATCACTCCAGTTTATTGAGGTGCAAGTCTGGATTACAACGCTAGCAAGATATTCTGGAAACTCTGCAGGCTCACCGTAAGTTTTTCTTATCTTAAGAACGTTTTAATTTTTTTCCGTAGATTTCATTATCTTATATATGTTTGTGTTTTATGATTTCGGACTGGATCGGTGGGTAAGATTAGCGATCATGGGGTCGGGATGGAGGATGATATTGAAACATCATCCATGAAAACCATGATTATAGGTGTAAAGGAAATCTAATGTGAGGTTGATACCCAAGGCGGAAGAAAAACGATGGGTAGCTTAGTTAGCAAAGCTTGTGGATGAGTGGATTCAGGTATGCTAACTGAATTACAGATAATAGGGTAGATGTATGAGCCGAGCGACTTATCATTGCTTTTTAGTACATATACTCTACTCGATGAGGAGGATGGTGCCCCTTCATGAGGAGAACTTTAGAAAACGGAGGGGAAGAATGAGAAACCAATATTAATTATATCCCCTTGGGACCTTTGTGGCCTTTGTGACCTCACTAGTGTTTAGCTAGGGACTTAAGTAGTTGGTTATTTAATGTAGTAGGTTCGAAAATAATGTTGTAATTTTTCCAAGGAGAACTTTCAAAGTTTAGCCAAGTGATTTTGATGTAATATTTAGTCTTAGTATGGATCTAATATTAATAAAGGTCTTATTGATTGTAGTACGATTTTTTTATTTCTTTAATTATGTTATTATTCCAGTGATGCCAATGTCGCCTTGCTTTTTTACAACGTTTGGACTACATCCCTTAGTTTTCTGAAACATGATAGCTTGGGGTTGTACCTGTTCTGCAAGTTCAGTGCACTACTTTAATCGGGGTTCGAGGTTCCCTAATAACACTTCGATGCAACTTAACATCACTTCTCTGCATTATTCCCAAGTTGATGTTTATTTTTATGAAGATTTAACCGCTTCACACTGTTTCAATGACTTGTGGTCACTTGATTTGAAACAGCTTCTCTCTCAATTTCAATATAATTAATCAACTCGAGAGCGATTGTGCTCAGGTGCCCTAATTTCATCTCTTACTTATTTGTTCTTGATTTAATGCTCCTATGTCCATGTTTAAGCCATTTTGATAGTATTTTCCTCCATCTAGGAGGAAATTCTATGGTCTATTTGTTTATATGTCCACATCATTATATATATGGATGCGATACAGAAGTTTACCTTCGTTATTGGTCCCCCTTGGCACTGCAAACTTATAATCATACAGTCATATCATTTTTACGAGCTTCCCTGGCTTATTGAATTAGTTTGCCGCTTGTTGGCCTTTTTTTGGTGAGAAACATTGGTCGCGTGCTTGCTGTTCGGGCGGTGACTTCGGCATGGGCCCCATTCTTTCCCAGGAACTATAAAAATCCAAAAGGAAAAAATGTTTTCACAATCGGCGCCACTGATGTGGGGGATACCTGCTGAATAATAACAGTTCCTAAGATCTGAAGCATAAAGTCTAGACTCTTCGAGCACCTGCAAAAGTCCCCGGGTCCTTGGGGAGGAAATTTTGACACTTAAGTGAGTATTTATTCTTGTTTGTGTATTTTTGGAAGTAGATATCACTTCCATCTGTCTGACGTTCTTCGACTTTATGTATAGAACCTTGGTCATGTGACCGTGGCTTATGTATTGTGCTCTCTCTCCTAGATCCTAGCATAGCAGGGGATATTGTGGTGAGTGGTGCTTCTCTGTCATTCTCAGGATTAGTTAACTTTTGGCAAAGCGGTACGGTTTGCCCATTTACGTTTAGCAAGTACTCGGGTTACGTAAATTTTGTATATACCAATACCAAATTTGGAGGCCCTGTTCTAAGTAAAAAAAACTTAGATCCTATAAAATTTATTAAGTATAATTATCAAATAAAATAAATTTACAATTATATTATCCCCTCTGTCCCGTCATAAGTTGTACACTTATTATCTAACAGGAAACACTATCAAACTTTAACCATATATTTGAATAGATATATAAACAATAATATCATCGTATGTTATATTTTTGGATTCGTTGTATTAAGTAATTTCTAAATTATAACTTTTTATTTTCCGTTATTTTACGTACTTAAACATATTAGTTTTCAAACATATTTCTCGAATACCATGAAAAATATTATGTGCAGTTTATGTTGGGACAATGAGAGTATGATTTTTAGAATTAAGATATAGAGTTTAGAAAAAAATGATAACCTTATTATTACTGTCTAAAAATAGAGTTTTATTAAGAAAATAATTAATGAAATTGATTTATTGGAATTAGGAAATTGAAAATGAAATCAACAAAATGAGAGAGAAGTGAAGAATTCAAGAGATAAGTGAGAAATTGCACTTTACTTTTATTTTTTGCCTAACAAATTAACAACAACAACAAAATCGGTGGACCAAAATTTTTGGGCCCTGTTCTAAATATCCAATTAGACTGTGTAAAAGTTGTCCTTGAGAGTGTATGAAAATTATAAATTCTCGTTAGAAAAATGGTAAATTTTCTAGAAAATCATCAGTGAGAGAGATAGAAAAAAATAGAAGGAGAAAATAAGGAAAAAACAAAACCTCAATTTAGGTTACTGGAAACATTAAGATGGATTTCCATTACACAAATTGAATTGTGCCACCAGAGGCAAGTGGTTTCTACTCACCAGAGTCATTGGATTCATCGAGAGAGAGAAGTTGAAGAATTGTGATTTGAGAATAAACTAAGAAGAGGAAAACTAATTTCTAATATATCTTCTCATTTGTCGATAACTTCATATGTAACCCCTTAAAAAGTAAATCTTCTAAAGAGTTCCTTGCAGGTATGTCAAGTTTTTATGTATTACACTCTAACCCCGTCTAACTATAGGATGATATGAATATCCATGGGTTCATTCATTCTTATATTATAGGTTTATTAT
>JAULKK010132515.1:0-10506 GCA_032355705.1 Rubia peregrina | reverse complement strand
AAACAACAACAACAAAACAAAAATTACCACAAATCTAACAAAACCCTAAGACATCACACACAATCAAATACAACAAAACTGAACATTAATTACACATTTAAAACACAACAAGCATCAAATACTGAAATTAAAATGTCACACCAACACAGATAACAGTACTTAAATCTAAACCTGAAACATCGACAACAATATTTAAAACATCACATCTGCAAAATAACAAAAAATTACAGATAACAACACTTAAACCCTAAAACATAAAACATCAAGCTGAAATCGAGAAACATCAATAGCCGTATCTAAAACATCACTGCTGAAATTAAAACATCACACCAACATAGATAACAACACTTAAACCCTAAATCATGAAACATCAAGATAAAATCGAGAAACATCACTAGCTGTATCTAAACCATCACTACTGAAAGCTTACGAGTCCTCTTTCCTTCTCGATTGCAGAAGCAGTGAGACAAGTCTTCTTAGACATGTAACAAACATCATCAACAACACAAATATTAGCACAAATTCATAAGAACAACTCACAAAACACAAAAAAAAACTGAGAAATCCCCAAACATTACTCATTATAACCTACACATACCCTAGAATATCACATGAACTAAAGAAAGTAAACAAAAATCAGAAAAACAACAAAAATATGCATAAACATATGAGCAAGGACATTACCTTCGAAGATAAACACAAAACAAATGTCGTATTGTGTTCGGTCACCGGAAACCGAAGCTAAAATAGGAAAATTCACCTAAAAATGAAGCGCATCTTCTCTGCGTTCATTGAAAATCACTGTACGCAAGAAATATGGAAGAAAACGGAGAAAAGTAGCAGTCAAATTGAAGGAAGAAGGATGTTGAACACAGTGAAAAGAGAAAAGTGGAGAGAGTAATGCAGAAGAAGAAAATGAGAGGAGAGAGAAAATGTGAGAAAATTGTGGGAGAAGAAGAAGAAATATTGATATTTATACATGAACTTAAATGTAAAATAACGAAATTTCACATCCAGCCCCTGAACTTTTAAAACTTCAATTTGAAACCCCATGCCGAATTCTTTATAATTTAATCTATGGTCTTACAGTAAGAACGTCTTATACAAGACTTTGTCCATAAACTTATCACTCATACATGTTGCATAATAAATTTTTAATATTGCACCTAAAATCTTTTACATTTCTATAATTTCAATTCAACCCCGCCTATTCATAGGCAGCCGGTCTTTTCCAAAATTTTGTCTTTTATTTGAAGGAAAATTATAATCTACTCCGTACGAGAATTGTACTCACATGAATATTTTACTTTTTTAAATTATGAAAATACAAATTTTAGTTATGGGAAATAATGCATAATTAATTATAATATAATTATAATTATTATATAAATATTATAACATGCAATTAATGTTATACATTCAACACCGTATACATAATGTAAAGTCATAATATCCCAAAAATACAGTAAAATAAGAATTGAATTTTAAGATTCTGGGATTTGCGAATTCTTGTTTGATACTTAGGATTGAGATTTGGGATTGAATTGACTTTGCAAAGAAACTTCTAAATTTTCCTTTTATACTGTTTAAAAATATTTGACTTGACCACCAATATTTAATTGAGTTATTTGACATTCATAATTTGAATCATAATTTGAAATTTTATTCTTAAATAAAATTATACACATAAAATATATTTAAATATTTAACAAAACAGATCTGCAAACACTAAAACAATCAATAAAAATATCAAAAATTTGGTTTCATAAGAACACAAACATCAGAACAACAAACAACCAAAATTTCAAGATCCGGACTTCGGTTTCAAAAGAAAAATAAGACTTCCCCCTTACATCTTCCGCCCCGACGGTGGTGGAGGCTACACCGCGTACGGGCTTTGCGATGGTGGAAGCAACACAACGTAGAGACTTCCCGGTAGAGGGTGCTTCGTGGCGGAGGGGAATCGGCAGTGGAGAGTCGTGACGATGGAGGCGAGACTTCTCGGAAGTGGAGAGCCGCCGCGGTGGAGGTGACGCGGCGGAATGGAGAGGAGGGAGGAGAGAAAGGAGGGCGGGAGAGAGGAGGGTGGAGGGAGAGTGGATGGCGAAGGGAGAGTAGAGCGGTGTAGAGTGGGCGGCGGTGGGAGATGAGAGATCTAGGGTTTAGGTTTTGGGGTATTCTGATGCTGACTGAGCTCGCTGCCTGGAGACTCGTCGATCAACATATGGCTATGTTGTGTTCCTTGGTGGCAACTTGGTTTCTTGGAGTGCCAAGAAACAGCCCACAGTCTCTCGCTCTAGTACTGAATCTGAGTATCGAGCTCTCGCCAACACTGCTGCTGAAGTCGTCTGGATGACTCATCTGCTTCGTGATCTTCGTGTCCCACTTTCTGGTCCTCCACTGCTGTTATGTGACAACAGTAGTGCTATTTTCTTAGCCCAGAATCCTGTTGCTCACAAGAGAGCGAAGCACATCGACATCGATTACCATTTTGTCCGAGAGCTGGTCGCTTCTGGGAAGTTGCGTGTCGCCCATGTCTCCACTGCTCTTCAGGTTGCCGACATCTTCACTAAGGGCCTCTCTCGTCCTTTGTTCGAGTTCTTCAGATCCAAACTTTGCGTCGCCGAGCATCCGACGCTTCGCTTGAGGGGGATATTAGAGTAAATCAAGTTTTTGATTAGATTTGATTAGGCTAGTGATTGATTCTAGATAAGGATGATGACTAGACTGGTCTATCTCATTGTACTCTCTATTTATTCCAGTTACGAATACAAACTTCATTACGGGAAAATACATTCCGTCAGATTCTTTCAATTCAAGATATCAATCGATAGCTTGAACAAACTTAAATGTTGTCAAAGGAATGTAGTAGATCGACGCACACATGTTTGTCGCAAACATAATATTCTGGGTACTAATACTTAAATCATGAAAGATGTTTTGAATACGACCCTCTTCTCTCTCTGGAGCTGATCTGATTTAATCTAATCTGAACTGAAATGAAATAATATAAATATGTTGAACTGAACTGCAATAATATAAATATACTGAATTGAATTGAAATAAGTTTGAATATACTGAACTGAAAAATTGAAATATAATCTAAAATATTTGTTAACCAAAATAAAATTTATTTACCATATTTTTTAATTTTTTTCTTGCTATACATGATTAAAATAACAAAAATCTAAATCATTTTAAAATAGTATAAAAAGACAAACATTTATGAAAATAACTAATATAAATTGAAATACATTGAACTCAACTGATATGAACTGTATTGCATTGATCTGAACTAAATTAAAAAAAAAGTGTATTTAAAAATAGTAACAATATGACTAAATTAAGCTAAATTTCATTTTCAACATTCAAGTTGATTGAATTGAATTAAACTGATGTGAACTGAAATAAACTGAAATCAAATGAATTGAAGTGCAAATTAACTCTTGATAACACGAACTTTCATATCAAAAATAAAATTCTCATATCAAACATTTTTTAGTTTTGTTCTTATTTTAAATATGGACTTGTGATTTTTTTTCCAATTTTAATAATTAAATTATTATTTTAGTATTATTTAGTGATTGTATTTGCTGAACTGAAATAAGTATAAATATACTGAACTGAAATAAGTATAAATATACTGAACTGAAATAAATATAAATATACTGAATTGAACTAAAATAATGTAAATATATTTAACTGAACTGAAATAAATATAAATACAATGATCTGATCTAATCTAATCTAAACTAAAGTAAAATTCAAAAAACCTCCAGAGAATATGGCATAAGTGTTTATATGTTTCAAATAGTGTGAATTATTTTGGAGTATGAAAACAAACAATATCATATTAATATATATTTCGGTGAACTTTCGATCCCAATAATTGATTTAAAAAATTAGCGTGGGTCAATGTTTTGTTGCAAAAAATGCGATAAATAAAGAGAAGAATTTCTTTGCAAAGTTGGATGTAGTGTTGTTGCAGCCGCTCCACTGAAGATCAACATCGGTAATGCAACATATTGACGTGTGCTTTTATAGTTATTTTTTTTAGAAAAGTACATTTACAACGTGCATCTATCTTGAAAGTGTTAATATAACAATTAAAATTTTGAAAGTGTTAATATAACAATTAAAATTTTGAAAGCGTCAAAATAATTCTAGAACATTCACGAAAATGCCAACTATCCATTCCGACACTTTATTGTCAGAAATGATCTTGGTAATAACCATTTTGTCGCTCGAAAAAAATGAAAATTCAAAAAGCATGGATTGATGGTCATATTCTTCGCATGATTCATACCCTCGTGAGTTAGATCAACACTTTCTAAACAAACTTAGTGTTAGATCAGCACTTTCTAAACAAACTCAGGTTTGTTCAGCGGCACTTTTCAACACTTTGTACTCGAATCAAGAATATGTGAGCTGAGTTTGTACTCTAAGCACTTTACACAACACTTTTCAGCATTTTGTACTCGGATCAAGAACGGGTGAGCTGACTTTGTACTCTAAGCACTTCACCCCAAACCTAACATAACCACTCTGTCCCTTTTTTCTCCACCGCGTCAGCGTTGCAGAGGCTCATTTTGACGGATTGGAGGTGCTCCAGCGAGAATACCGAAGCTGACGCGAAGAAGGAAAAAAACGTTGCCGTGAGGCGGGTGAACTATAAAACCCAAAAATGGTATGTTGATATGAATTCACCCCTCCCTCCAAATACGGTTGATTGATGTGATATTGAGTATAAATTTGTGTCATTTTTTCTCTTCTTTTCATTCATTCAATATGGATATTCCATAGATTAGGTTTAGAATATGGCGATTTTTTGTTCATTTTGATGTTTAGAATATAATTTTACCCTAATCTCTAAATTACTTTCATATTCTCTCCGTATTTTTATTTTAATTCAACAAATAATATGTATTGCATATTTTTTCTTGAATAATGAGTTCAGGTGCATATTAAACTTAAATTATTTGTATTTAAGATAATATATACGGAGTATTTTATTTAGTGAAGAAAGAAATTAGAATATTATACCCATTTAAGACCAATTTTGGACCCAAGACCCGTTTAAACCCATTGGGTTTAGGTCTAAAATTTTTAGACCCTAAGGGTTTGGGTCAGGTCTAGGTCTAACTAATTTTTTTAAATTTTGGGTCTGGGTCTTATTAGACCTAACCCAGACTCGACCCGTGATCGTCCCTACCCGAGACCAACACAGGGACATTTGCAGGTACTCAAAGAAGCAAAGTCTCGTTGTGGGCTGATTCCAGACACTATCATCATTCGGAGGGAATTTTTCACATCAGTGGCGCCGTGTTTGGGAAGAAATTTTCTTTTCTGAGTTTTAATAGTTCCTGGAAAAGGACAGAGTTTAAGCCGGAGCTACCACCCGCATAGTAGATATATAGAGAAAATAGACATGACCACGCCAAGAACACTCTCAACAATTGTTGAGACAAACAACAAACATATGACACAACGGAATGCAAATAACGAGTCTACCAACAAGAAATCAAGCAATCCAAGGCAACAAAATAAAGAAGAGGACAAAAGAGATTTTACCCAAGTTTGGTGTTTCCATCTACGTCCTGCAAGAATGGTTCCACTAAAATCAATCCGAGATTACAAGAATTACAAGTTCAATACTTTCTCATTTCTCTCAAGAATTCTCTCCTACTATTTGTCCCTAAGGTTGTTCAATTTACTCCCTCTGTATTTCACCTGTTTTCCCTAAGGCCACTGCGCGTGCCTATTTTTTCTCTATCCTAAAGCAAAGGAAAATTAATTCTCTTTTTGTTCAGCCCCCACTTTATTCATCCATTCACATACAAAATCAAAGGAAGAAAGAAAATATGACTCACTAAGACAAGTTTGGGCTCGGCCTAATAAATTAAAGCCACAAACCCACAAATCTCCACATTAGCTTTAAGAAGTGAAAGAGTAATTTTCCGTAATGATTATGATATTATTGAATGGAATAAATAGAGTACAAAATGTAGACTAGGTCTAGTAGAACTCTAGTCTAGTCATCAACCTAATCCATAATCAAATCTAATCTAATCATCATATTGAATTATTCTAACGCTCCTCCCCTCAAGCAAAGCGTCGGATGCTCGTCGACACAAAGCTTGGATCGAAAAAACTCAAACAATGGACGAGAGATCCCTTTGGTAAAGATGTCCGCAATCTGAAGAGCAGTAGGAACATGAGCAACACGCAGCTTTCCAGAAACAACCAACTCTAGAACAAAGTGATAATCGATGTCGACGTGCTTCATCCGCTTGTGAGCAATTGGATTTTGAGCTAAGAAGATGGCGTTACTGTTGTCACATAACAGCAGGGAAGAACCAGGCAAAGGAACTCGAAAATCTCAGAGCAAATGAGTAAGCCAAACAACTTTTGAAGCAGTGTTGGTAAGAGCTCGATACTCAGACTCAGTGCTAGAACGAGAAACCGTGACCCGTTTCTTAGCACTCTGGGAAACAAAGTTCCCACCAAGAAAAATAGCGCATCCATAAGTGGAACGACAAGTCCCCAAACAATGAGCACAATCAGCATCAGAGTACCCCCAACACCTCTGGAGAATTGGCAGACCAAAAGGCAAGACCAAAATGCAGAGTGCCCCGAACATACCACAAAATCCGAATAACAGCAGCAAAATGATCTTCTCTAGGATCCTGAAGAAACTGGCTGACACTGTTTACCGAGAAAGCCAAATTAGGATGAGTGGTAGTCAGGTACCGGAGAGCCCAACTAGAGTATGATACAAATTTGGATTCCGAAATGGTAGACTGGTCGAACTGTACAGCTGAGAACCTGGCACAAATGGTTTAGAGACTGGTGCAGCATTAGACATCTCTGCATGAGTGAGAATGTCACGAGCATACTTTACTTGTCCAAGAAGTAAACCTGATGAAGTAGGTGAAACTTCAAGGCCAAGAAAGTAGTGAAGAGCCCGAGGTCCTTAATCGCAAACTCCCGATGCATCCGATCAATGAACTGCCTAAGGAGAGTTGAATCGTTCCTTGTAAGAATGTTATCGTCCACATACACCAGGAGATACAATAATGATGATCCTCTCAAAAGAACGAACAATGAGGTGTTGGCTGAGCTACACTGAAATCCAAGCTGAGTTAAATAAGTGTTAAAGCGATGGAACTAAGCCCTAGGATCTTGCTTAAATCCATAAATAGCCTTTTGCAAGCGACAAACATAATCTGGATGAACAGGGTCTTTGTATCCAACAGGTTGCTTCATATAAGCCGGAGAATCTAGGACGCCATTAAGAAAGGAATTCTTGACATCTAGCTGATTAAGCGGCCAGAAGCGCATGGTAGCAATGGCGAGAACTATCCGAACCGTGGAGGCTTTAACCACAGGATTGAAATTGTGATCAAAGTTAAAACCCAGAATCTGTGAGAGATCATGCACCACAAGTCTACCTTTATGACGCTCAATAGTGTCATATGGTCAATACTTCAGGAAATAAACCCACTTGGAGCCAAGTGTGTTGGTCACAAAGAGCTACCATGTCGTCATCTATGGCAGAAACCCAAGTGGGATCCTGAAAAGAAGTGCGATAATTCGTGGGCTAAGATTGAGAAAGTAGAGCAGCAGTATGACCGTGAGCAACAATATCAGAATAATCTCTGCGCTGAATAGCTCCAGTCGCTGATCAAGTGGTCATCTGATGAGTGTGAGGCCGAGGTGTAGAGACCAGGGGAGCAGGCACGATAGGCGAAGTGGCTGCTGGTGAAGGGGTTGGTAAGGTGGTCGGCAAACCGGGTGGGCTAGTAGGCGAATCAGGTGAGCTGGTCGATGGCGAGATAGGCGGAGCAAGATGAGCAGGAGTGTCCACTGGATGGTCTGAATCGGCAGAGCAAACAGAACATGGTGTCGTAGTTGATGAGGATGATAGAATCGATGAGCTGGGAGGGCTGGCAACCCGAAGTGACAAGCCGAGCAGGAGGAGATGCCACCGTGGAAGAAACACAAATATCAGCTAATGCATCAGTGGGATCCAAAAAAGTAGAGACATCTAGAGAGAACGAAGATACTGAAGTAGAACTATCAGCATAAGGGAAGGAAGTATCATCGAACCTAGCATGTCTGGTGACATATATATTTCCAGACGTATGATCTAAACATCGATATCCCTTGTACTGGGAGCTGTAACCAAGAAACACACAGGGCAAGCTGTGAGGAGCGAGTTTGTGAGCTTCATATGAACGAATGTAAGGGTAAGTAAGGGTACACACGACAACCAAATACATGGAATTTTGTGTATATGGGAACCCGACCATTAATAACTTCATATGGTGATCGTCCACCAAGAATAGGATTGGGAAGCCGATTTATGGTGTAAGCGGCGGCAGCAAAGGCGTGAGGCCAGTGAGAGAGAGAGGGGGACACGAGAGTGTTATAACATAGACAGACCCATCTCAATAATGTGACGGTGCTTACGCTCAGCCTGACCGTTCTACTCAGGAGTATATGGGCAAGAAATCTGATGGTGAATACTCTGTGTCTGAAAGTGAGAGTATAAGCGACCATTTACGAACTCAGTCCCCCCATCACTCTGAAACACTTTAATGGTGGAAAAGAATTGGTTCTCTACAAAAGCCTCAAACTGGAGATAAATATCCCAAAAATCATATTTTCGGCGCAATGAGTAAAATCACGAGAGTCAGGAATGATCATCGATAAAAATAGCATAATATGAGAAACCATCAGCATATAAAATGAGAGAAGGCCCCTATAAGTCACAATGAACTAGATCAAGCACCCTAACATCCAGTTTATCATTTGTATAAAAATATAAACGCTTACCTTTAACTTTTTCACACGCATCACAGAAGGTAGGTTTTGGCAAAACCGATGAGGCAGATAAAGATCCAGAAGCACGCAAACTAGAAATAACAAAACGTGGAACATAACCAAGTCTAGCATGCTAAATTTCAAAAGATGCACGCAACTTATTTGATTTCATAGTAGACAACAAAACAGATGCACCATAGTCTAAAATATAAAGTCCATTATCACTATGACCATGATCCAAGGTTTCACTAGTGATTTTATGCCGAATAATAAATGAGCGATCATCAAAAGGAGACAGCAACATTTAAATCCCGAGTTAATTTTCTAACCGAGAGCAATTTTTTAGCGATATCAGGCACAATAAGAACATCATAAAGAGACAAGGATTTAAAAATCCGACAATCACCAACATGAGTAATAGGGAGTTGAGAACCATTATCAACATATACGATAGAAGAACTATGATAAGGTGTGACATGATCAACAGCATCAAGGGACGATACCATATGTTTTGTGGCGCCAGAATCAATAATCGACTTTGAACCATAATTCTTATTACCAGTGAGATGGGCCATACTACAAAATATAAGAAAACCAATATGCAGCAAAGGTACCCTTGACAACTTGGACAAACTGGAAAAAATGGTGCGCAACTAAAGGTAGGTTGGCGCGTGAGGCTGACACACGAGTGAGGATAGCACACGAGTGAGGCTGACGCGTTGCAGACAAGTGAACCTGACGCGTGGAGAGAGACGCGTGAATCTAGCTTAAGAGCAGAGGTTGTCCTTCGCTGCAATATTTGTGGAGAGTTTGAATGAGCCGCCAAAGGTGTTTGAACAGCCTTTGCCTCCGACATCCCAAACTTAGCCATCACCTTTTGAGTATAATCACATTGAGACACAATCAATTCACCTTGTCTCCTATCACATGTGATTTCCATCCCTGAAATGTTTTTGGTCGATCCCATGTCTCTCATTTCAAACTCATAACTCAATAGCCTTTTCAAGTCATGAACCTGATTCTTGTCTTTCGACGCTCTCAACATGTTATCTACATATAGCAACAAGAATACTCCACAACCATTCACCGACTTGATATAAACACAACTATCATAATTGCTTCGAACAAAACCATTTTGAACCATGAACTCATCAAACCTCATGTACCATTGTCTAGGGGATTGCTTCAAACCATAGAGAGCTTTTCTAAGAAGGCATACCTTTTTCTCATCTCTAACCTTGATGAACCCTTCCAGTTGAGCCATGTAAATCCACTCCTCAAGATTACCATGAAGAAAAGCCATCTTCATATCCATTTGTTCAAGCTCTAAATCATATTGATTTACCAAAGCAAGAAAAACCCAAGTGGATGTGTGCTCATGAGAGGTCATCGACGTACCTCTCAAAGATACAATTTATAAGCCCAAAGTGCTTACTAAATACAACTAAGTAGATAGTATGTCAAGTCGGGGTCATCCACAGAGAAGAGGGATATTCCAAAGCGTTCATGCATACAAGGGTGTATATAAGCCTTGATATATATAGACATAGATATAAAAGCAAGTAGGGGGGGGGAGTTTAGTTGGTTGGTTTCCTAAATTATGAAAGTAAAAACAACACAACTAGCAAAGTCAAGTAACTATGCTAATAATTCAACAAGCTAAGTAAAAGATACAAAAAC